>CM062804.1:921295981-921584219 GCA_031772625.1 Pinus tabuliformis
TGCTTCTTTCTACACTTCGGGCAAAAGATAGTCATAGCCTCAGCTTCTGCTTTTTGTTTATTTTGAATCTTAAGGGTATCAATTTGTTCACTAAGACTCCCTAAGATGTCAGTTTTAAATTCATCCAGCATATTACCGATTTCAGCCCTACTCACTGATCCTGTTGCAGATTTATTTGCCCTAAGGAGAGAAGGATCTCTAGGCCCTTTTTGAGTTTTTGATTTGCCCCTTGAGAGATGGATACAAAGTTCTGCTATATCATTGAGAGAAAGTTGAGAAATATCCCCTTTCCCCATCATGTTTAAGATATCTATCCATTCATCCCTAATGGCTTTTAATAAGAGGGCTTTTAAGGTCTCTTCATCCAAGGTACTCATTTTTGCTCTTTTTAAGTTATATTGAAATCTCTCAAGTAAATCTTCTAAGCTCTCATCTTCTTTTTGCATCATTTTAAAAACCTCGTCCTTGTGATTAGTAGGCATACAATAGTCCAAATACCTATCCAAAAAGGTTTGTTTCATTTCATCCCAAGTCCTAATGGATTGAGTAAGTAACCCCATGAACCATTTCAAAGCTTGATCTTTTAATGTTGATGGGAACAGCTTGAGTTTCTGAGTATCATCCAGATAGTCATAGGTTCGACACATAACTTCAAATTCAAACAAGAATGTTTCAGGGTCCTCAGTTCTTAACCCATGAAAATTTGGGAGGACGGATGGTGATATGTTTTTCATGGTGGCTCGGGAATCCTCATTAACAATGGGAAACCCAAATGAGTTATCCCCATCTCTATTTCCTCCAATGGGACCTCTACCTCCTCCATTATTATTGTTATTTCCTCCTCCTCCTCTACCTCTACCTCTACCACCTCCTTCTTCCTCTACCATGATGATTCTCCTAGGGATTTCAAAATCTTCTGGTTCTTCTACAAAGGGTGAGTGAGAAGAGATTTCTCCTTCTTCTTCAGGTGAGTCTATTTCCTCAATTACAATTGGTTTTCCTGTAGGAGAAAGAGAAGAGTCTCTTCCTGGTTCAAACTCAATAGAAGGTGTAGGAGAGTCAACTCTTGGCTCTTGAATTCCAGGAATTCTAAGACTAGGAGTTTCGGTTGGAGATAAGGGAGGTGTCTCTTGTCTATCTCTTGAAGCAGATGGACTTGTAAAAATTGAACTTCGAGCTCTAGCTAAAAACCTTCCCCTAGAATCTCTAGCTCTATGTATGTCATTTTTTATTTTATCTTCAAGTCAAGTTAATAGTTCTTTTTCTGATCTTCCAGGTCACTCTAGGTGCAAGAAGAGAGCATACTCAAGAAACTATTAAATCAATAACTTTCTCCTTTCTGATCCTCCAGATCACTTTGAAGTGCAAGAGGAGAGCATACTTAGATAGGCTATTAACTTCTTTTCTTGAAATTTTATGTTTTTTTTTTTTTAAGAATATGGCTACTTAATTTCACTTCCCCGGCAGCGGCGCCAAAATGTTTAGTCAATTTAGTGTTATCTAAATTGCTAGTATTAATTGTCAACCCTGGGCTCGTAAGCTGATGAAGTGAAGGTGTACTATATGTACTTAAGCAACCTCTTAGAGTTTTTTTTTTATCGTTGGGGTGTTGTTTGTGGTTAATTTATCTTCCTAAGATGGAGTGGTGATTTATAAACAGATGAGTGATAGTGTGTGTGGAGTGAATCCTAAATGAGTGAGAGTGTGTGATTAGTGATCTCTAACTACTTGCTTGAAAGGAAATGCTTGAAAGAAATAAATAACTTGAAATAACTTGAAAGCAAATAACCACTTCCAATGGCACTAGACACCATCCATGCTGCTGCAAATAAAAGAAAAGAAAGTCACTTTTAAAACCAAAGATAATGATTATCTCTCCCTAACTCCCTGCTTCAAACACATAGTGCTGTGTAAAGCACGATTAGGAAGTAGCTCAAGTTGAATTAGAAAAGTGATTAAAAATAAGAAAAATCTACTTTAAAGACTAGTGATAACGTTTTGCTCTTTCTAACTCTCTACTTCTGCCATATGTACTATGCAAAGTATGATTAGAAAGTAGTGAAAGATTAGTCTAAAAAGCACTCAAAGCCAACTGCAAGTTAGTGGTATTCTGATCCTTAAAAGATAACAATTTATGATAAAAGATCATTCATGTGTTAGCAGAACTTTGAGAAATAAGACTAAAAATCAGCTACAAAAACAAAGGCAGCAACTTGAACCTGTCAACTTCAAATACCATTAGTTTGTAAAGCAAATACACAAACATAAAAACAAATCCCGGGCTAAAAAAAAACCTGCAAGGAAATAATACTGATCAGCTTGAAAGAAAAGAAATCAAATCAATCAAACTATACATGTTTAAAGAAATGCTGAATGAGAAAATAAAGAAATGCTGAACATAAAATACTTTACAGAGGCTAACATGAACAGGGGCCCTCCATTCATTCAGCTACAAGAAGACTTAAGGAACTGAAAGCTTCAAAACAACACTGTTTCTATTGCTCCATTTGCAGAAATGTACAAAACAGAGTGCTAGAACAGCACTATAAAAACAGAGTTTACAAATGCTCTTAAAATTATCACAAGTTCAGAAAGTACAACAGCTAAAAAGTAAAATAAGCGTACGCAGACGCAAGTATATATAGGCATCTGAAGGATGGCCTAACACGTACAGCTAATAACTGAAAAACAACTAACTGTAATGCGTATTTAAGGTTCATTGACACATCATAAGGCTGCGTGGATGAGCTGGAGGTTCTGTCGTCATGGGCAATGAATCCAGTGTTGGATCATGTCCCCTACCGCCTGCAAAATGTGGACAAGTCACCGTTTGAGCTGACGTGACCTAACAGCTTACAATCACCGTTAAGCTGCCTTTATTTGACCGTAACTTGACCAGTTTTGACCGGAGGTACAGATGACGTGGATGGTTGAACAAATGGCACAGGAACCTCTAGCACATTGATACCTAAGTGCCCATGTGGCTCATTTGGCAAACTGACACGTGGAACCTTGAGTTTAACAAAAAGGCTGCGAAATCATCAGATGGCTGCGGGATCGCTGAATGGCTGCGGGATTGCCAGACAGCTACGGAATTCCTGCAAGTAAGTCAAAATCTAAACAAAACAGTCACCCATTAGCAAAACTCACTTGATCATGCTTAATGACACCTAATGTAATGATCTGGGTGGTTTTACAGTGAAAATGAGAAGTGAAGAAAAGATGAGGAAAAACTGAGGGAAATGGTAGACAAGTAGGTGTAAAGTAGAGGCTCTATATTACCCTTGGTAATGGACTTGTAGAATCCTCAAACAAAAGGCTTGTTAATATCATCAAGAAACTTCTAGAAGACAACAAGAAGACCTAGAATAAAAAGTTGGTTAATGTCTTATGGGCAGACAAACTAACTACCAAAAAATCCATTAGTACATCTCCTTATCAGCTAGTATATGGAATGGGTGTTGTTTTTCCATCCTCTTTGGGAGTACCAGTGATGAAAATGATTCAAGAGTTGCAAGTAGAACCAAAAGATATCCAAAGGAGGATAAATTAGACAATACACTTGCAACAAACCAGAGAAGAAGTCTATGTCAAATCACAAGTGATCCAGGATAAAATCAAAAAGATTTTTGACAAGAAAACCAAAGTTGATGATTTTTACATAGGTGAAAAAGTACTCAAATGGGATTCCAGAAGAGAAGAAAAGGGTAAACATGGCAAATTTTATTTCCTATGGCAAGGCCCTTATATCATATATGGTTATAGAGGTAACAATGCATTTTTCTTCAGACAGTTAGATGGAATAGATATACCAGGAGGAATAGTCAATGGTAGAATGATAAAGCGTTACTTATCCACAGAATAATAGTAGTTCATTTTAATTTTCTCATTGTATATAACATTGCAAAGTTTATATTGGATTGGATGGTAATCTTTTGAAGTTGAAGCACGAAGAGAAGGCCCTGAGCTTTGAAAGGTCTACCATCATAAGTATGAATAAAGCAGATCACATAGGACTAGTCATAAGCCAACCACAATCAAAGTTTCAAAGGCTACTGATCTTAAAGTTCTTGAAATTTCACCAGAAAAAGCCATCCCCATGTGGAGCCACTGTTAGGGTCCTATAATAATAGGATTCATAATTTTGAATTGGCTATGGTTAGTCTTGTAATATTGTACATACTTTTTCTTTCTGCAAAATGTTTTCTCATATTAAAATTAAAAAATGTAAAGAGGGTATGTCCTAAAAGAATAATCAAAGGATAGAAAATAAAGAAAAAGATAAAAAAAATAAAAGATATGAACCCCAAAAAATAGATAAAAATAGATCATGAAAGTGTGCAAATTCAAATGCCACTACTTTTTACTTTACTTTGCAAAATAACATTGTGTGCAACTTGTCAAAAATTCCACAATCCATGATGGTCAAATAGTCTAATCTTGATTCGTTCATGCTTTAAATTTCATGTTGATAGATAGAAAATAAAGATATGGCCAAACTGTTTAATCTTGGTAGATCAATGGTTAGGTAGAGAATAAAAATGAGCTTAACAGTTTAATCTGAGCCATTGGAAGTTATAAGGTTAGAATTAGATAGTTTGCTTATCAAAAGAAAAAGAAATAAAGGGTTAGCAAGCTCAAATGCTCCAAATGAATGAAGAGAAAATGCTAGGGTAAATCAAGGGTAGGTAGAAGAAGTTTGCAAGTGCACAAGGTTGCTAAGTCAAAAAAGAACATTCATCATGCTTAATATTGTGTTTCAGGTGCAGGAGGAATTATGAAAGAGAAATGACATTCACTAATGCTTATTTACTAATTTCTCCTCATTTCACTAGCCCCCACATATTTACTTTACTAATTTCCCCTCATTATCCCTTCATTACTTGTAAAAACCCTTTCCCTTCATTTTGACCTTTTATCCCTTTGTTTCACACATTTCCCTAGACATTACCCTTAAAAAATCATTCCCCCTTCCCAAAACCCCTTTCCCTAGTGTGAAACACATTCCCATCACAAATAATACTTTCCCCCCTTATTAATTTCCCTTTTCCCCTTAAAAACCCACAAAAACCCTTTATCCTAAGTTTTTTCCTAAAGTCCCGCTTTATAAATCCCCCATGTTATAATTTCCTAACACCCTTTTTAACCCACCAAGCCTTGGTGTATAGTTAAAAACTCCGCAATATAACCCATGGTCCCCATTTTATTAACCCATCGCTTATATTAAAATCCCATCATTATTTGTTAATTAATTACAATTCATTGTAATTAAACCCCTGGGCCCCGCCAACCACTTTCCAACTCCGTCTGTGCAACTTCACCGTGCAATATCCCTTCGATCTCCCACCTCCAGATCCAACGGTGCATAGCCATATCACACAGATTCATCATCCAATAGTTAAAGGCCTGAGAGCACGCGAGATTTTCGATTTTGGCCGAGCATTGTTTGGCTACGTGGTAGCACCAGGTTATATCATGTCCTTGTGAAAAATACCGCCTCCCACACAAAAGCGGTGCGATATGTCTTGAAAACACTTCCTCGCCTAAACCAAAACTGCCCACTATTCATTCAATAAATCTCGCGCCAAAATCTAACCGTTATTGGTTAAAAGGCCGAAAAATCCCTCTTTTTCTCTTTTTGCTCATTTTCACTGCAAACCTCTGTTAGCCCAATGTGACACCCTAAACCTCTGCTTGACTAATTTAACCAACTTTTGCCACCCGAAGAGGCTGTAGAAACCAAATTGAAGCAACGAATAACCAGTTGAAGCCTCAGTAACCTCTGCAGCTACCACAGAACCCCGTCTGCACACCAAACTGTCAAATTTCCAGTTATTCTTGATATAACAAGAATGACCCTGTAATTTAAAGTTATACATAGTAATTATCCAAGGTTAATTAATTAAATTAATTAAAAAGCCTTCCTAAACTGAAGAAAATCCTACTGTGCACCCAAAACCCTTTGCTCAGGCTGTTATTACCCTCCCCATTATTCCAGAGCTTCTAAACCTTACTCCTGAAACCACAAAAAGAGTAATTCAATTCAAATATACCAAATTATGGCTTCTCAAACCTCTCTGGATGTAAGACCTCTGCAAACCCCTCACCTAGATATTGACCACCTTCCATTAGCTGATAGAGAATTTCAAATCAAGGATATTGTTTCCCCTAGCTACCTACTGAAACTCCACTGCTGGAGTAAAGACAAGTTTTTGAACCAAAATGATGATATTCACCTCTGGGAGTCCAATTTTCCCAAGTACTTGTTCCCACGAGTACACCTATTCCCAGAAATCATCCACTTCTGCCAAGCTTGCTATATTCCAAGTCAGAGAGCCATAATCACCCCTAATCAACAGGTTTTGTTCACCATTACTGCAGAATCAATAAATCAAATGCTGCAGATCCAACCAAGCCCCAATGAGACCCCACTTTCCATCAAAGGCTTACTTGAACTCTATACCAAGCTAGACCTTCCCAAGAAGGCTCAAAATTTTCAAGCTTTCATCATAGAGGAGTCTCATACTCCTAAAGATAGTCCTCCATATGCTTCCACCATTTTCTCTGAGAGAGGTAGACAAATTATAACCATGCTCTCTTGCATTCTAGGGTACACCACTGATGAACATGAGGATGAGGTTGTTCTTGCTTTCCTTTCTATATTTTGCCCAGGCAAGCCTCCTGCTACAGTTTACAACTATTATCAGTTCCTGGCAAATATAATCCATGAACAATTTATCATATTGCCAAATGAGAGAGTATCCAAATACTCATTTGTATTGTTTCACATGTTCCTGTATTTTCAGTTAGATAAGTTTCCTTTCAGCATCCAAAAGTTTGACACCAAGGGCAATCCAAGATCTGTCATCTTTTAGGCACCATTGATCCAAATGTATTCCATTGTTTTACTTACAAAGACTTCATTGATTCATTTATTCATCTAGTTATAAACACGCTGACCAGTAACTATCAACCCAGGATAAGTGAGGATATTAAAAGAGTCTTACAGTTGACTAAGAATAGTAGAGTGGGAGACTGGTATCTATACCAGGACCACACAGAAATAAGAATATATGGATGTCAACTCACTCCCTACAAGCTACCTAAATACCTCCCCATGAGGATATTTGCATTAGAGTATTTTAGGCAAATTATAAACTATGATGAGGTTAATTTCCTGTTAGCCAAGAAGAAGACTCAGTTTAAGATCAAAAACCAATTGGGCCCTTTCATTTGTAATAATAGGGAAGCTGGACAAGAGGCAGAGGAACTCTTATAGGAGATGAAATTCAAGAGAATTTTTATGTGGCAATATGACCCTAATGGAGTCATAAATAAACTAAGGCTCAAATTCAAATTAAGTCCTTTCATACATGATCCCAGACTAGACATTAAGAGATATGCCAACCAGTCAGAATGGTTGGAGAACACTTTAATAGATGTTGAGGGTACATTAATTGATGTGGAAAAGAAGATTGATACTAGTTCCTTTCTGTAGGTTCCAGCCGTACAAGAACAGATGACTATTACTCCCATTTTGCAGACTCCAGCCAGTAAAGACAGAAATGTGAAAAGAGCTAGGGAAGAAGGTTCTAGCTTAGCGATAGACACTATAGATGAAAGGTTTGAGATCAGTTACAAGAAGAGGCCCAAGCTTAATCTTGTGACTGAGAAAGAAGACACCATTAGGACAGTGGAAATAACTGACACTGACATAATTGTTGGAAGGAGAAAACCCCTAACAGTTTCAAAGGAAACTCACCAGCCTTCTACTTCAAACAATCAACTTATTGAGAAACAATTCAGCATTGAAGTCTCTTCATCCATAAAGCATGTGGACAAAGAGAAAGATATAAAAGAAAAATACAAGGAAATTAAGTTGAGGAATGAGGCATTAAACGCTGAGACATATGCCAAATACTTCAAGCAAACACCTACAAATAAAAATAGATTAATGTCAGCCTTTGACATTAAAAATGGAAAGATGTAAATGGCATTCATGCAACCTACAGTCCAGCAGCCCAGATCATCAACATACTACAGGAATACTGAATTTGAAGTTTTGTCTAGGGATGTTCACCCTATTAACCAAATCGAATTCCATAAGTAGGCAGGTGAGATGATTTATTCCACCATGAAAAATAAATCAATGACTGTGCACAAACTCCAAATCTCACTGGATAATATCACAGCACAATATAAGCTAGAAAAGGCATCCTCACAGGCCAAGGATAACAGAATCAAGTCACTGGAAGACTTGGTGATTGAGCTTGGATATAATCCCAATGATGTCAAGGCTGTAGAGAAATTGATAAAGAAGAAAAATGAGGATATTGCTGCTTTAAAGAAACAATTAAAGTTGCCTCATTCAAAGCATCCATAGACCAAGGAGGTCCTTGAAATCCAAACTCAGCAGGAGGAGATGATGGATCTCATTGTCCAATTAAATGATCAATTGAAAGAAATGGAGGAGTTGGACAACTTAATACAGCTAAAACAGGCCAACCTTGAGACAGCCACTGCCACTGCCATTCCCACAGTGACTACAACAGTTCCATCAACCTTGGCTGCTTCATTGGCCCCCATAGCTCCACTGGCTACAACACTTCCAGCTGCAAAAACATCTACACCATCAACAGGTTCAACAACAGTAGCAACTCAGCCAAGTGATGAGGAAAGCAAACTGGTCAAAGAAATGGAGGACATGCCCTTTCAGACCTTTGAGATAAATAGAATCAAAGAACATATAAGGAGTCTATAGGATGAGAAGAAATTGGCTCAGATTATGCACAAAGATGAAATTCAGAAGTCAACCAAGATGAATGAGAGGATAAAGAACTTAGAGAAAGAGTTAACATTGAAGGAGCCACTTGCCCAAGCTAAAGAACAACTATGGGCCAATATCATTGACTCTGTCAATGATATTTGACCATCTATACAAGTCATCTTTGAACAAAATGATTTAGTCAAAGAGGCTACAGAAGCAATTCAAAGAGTTAAGGCAGAGCTTGGAGACATGCCAAAAGAAGCCACCAGAATAATCAAATTCCTTAACTCCAAAAATAAGTATGAATTGTAGGAGTTGGACATAGTTGACAGAACTGGAACTATATTAGAGGTGAAGAAGTGCTCACCAAGAGAAACTTAATGATGAACACTGACGACAAATTTCAATCCATGGAGCTAGCTATAGGCAGGTTCATGGTTAAGTTTGATATTTTGAGGCAGAAAGGTTTGCCAAATCCCTTGGTGATAAATGATAGATTGATTCCCCAAGAAGACTACAACAACAAAATCAGAGAAGTGGCAAGATATCAGGAAAATAATTCATCTATGAAAGGGATGCCTACAGGAAAGGTTCTATACCAAACTTTTGAGAACCTATTTTACCTCCAGCATGAGATAAAACACCTTTTTGTGAACAAGCCCACCTTTTCAAAGTACACAGAAGCAGATGAAATTTGTAGAAAAATGGTAAATATCAAATTACCAGATGCAGAGACTTGGGAGAAATTAAATGACTTACTGTGAAATTGCAAGGTAAAAGTAAAAACAGAGCAGTAAAAGAAAGTAACAAGTCAACCAGATAAAAGAGTATTGGATGAAAGAGTATCAGTTAAAGGGCCAAGTAAAAACACAGCCAACGTGGAAAACAAACAGCAAGTGAGAGAAGGTAGCAAAAGATCTAACAACAGAGCCTAATAAACAGGGACAGATTGCAGCAGTTGAATATCTATCTCTATCTTCTTGCATGAAGATATTTCTTTTTCCTAGATTAATTCCCAAGACAGTTTGGGATATTTTGTAATAAAGTTTTTGTAGAAATACTTCATAATTTGAAGTATAGAGGGTGGATTTCTTGACATTACTATAGTTGTATTGATCTGAAACCTGAGGGTTATTTGTACCATTTTTTCAATTCAGTAGACTGGACTGAGTAATAAAGACACTGCATTACAGGATTAATGTGTTGGGCCACTTCAGTGAAGTATTTTATTTTGTCAAATTTTTATTTTCTTAAGTGTTTCACAAACTTGCATGTTATCTAAGAATTAACTGGAATTATATTACAGAATTTGGATAAGTACACTCTGTCTTGAATAGTTAATCATTTTAATGTTTTCTTCTATTATCCAGATTAGGGAATCCTTCATTGCTCCCTAGTTTCGATTGACCCCTACCATTTCCTTCATTATCTGGTTTGAGGAACCCTTCATTTCTCCTTGACCCTGATTGAAAACCACTTCACCATCCAGCCTTAAGATTTGAATTTACTCAGCTACCTTGCCCTGTAAACACTATCTTTAGAACTTGATCCATTTGACCCCATATCCCAATGGTAAAAGACATCCTTCTATCCATCTAAGTCAGTGATTCCACCACCAAATCCAAATCACAACCAAAGTATAATCATAACTAGCCTAAAATCAATTGAATAAACAAAGTTAAATCATAAAGAGAGAGCCCTCTCTAAGCATTAGGAAGGCTAGATCCTAATCTCCAAAGTAGGTTTGCGGTTACCTCTATTATTTCTTTCCTAACAACTCTAGAGAAATTTTGGGGTGATAACACCGTGAACCATGGGATTGTATAAATAGGCGTGTCTTAGAAAGTATAAGGCATAATAGGTCATGATGGATAATGAATGAAGTCTTGTAAGTCTTAGCACAAAGAAGTGGGTTAGATAGGAGAGAAAGGCTCTGCAGCTGAGTGCGCAAAGGCCTAGGTAGAGTCTGCAGCTGAATGCGTGGACCCTTGTAGCTGAGTGCACAAGGTAGTTTTGAGTATGTAATACCACATTGAAGATCAATAAAGAAGACTGTTGAAGAATTCCTGTGTTTATCTGTTTACTTCTGTTTATTTACGATTGCGATATATGTTGTGAATGAATAATTTATTTATGAAATATTGATCTAATGATGCACGACTCTATGGAATAAGTCTTAATAACTGCACACACTACATGTTAAGTACTTTTGTGAAGATTGTGATATATTTTGTTATGCTTATTTAAATACTTAAGTAGATCTGTGTGAGCTCAAATCCAGGGTTATTTTCTGATGCGCGTAAGTGGATGTTTCGACTGTTAAGGGTCCACAAAGATTGATCGTAGACCTTTGCGAAGGTCTAGGGGCTGTTTAAAGGGAGTTGTAGTATCGATCCCTAAGGAATTATAGTTTGCACGAAGGCATATATAGGGTACTCTAAGACATCACATTGTTCTCTGGATGCGGAAACTTGGTTCTAGCATCCCCCCATACTGCTTCGGGTGAGAATGCAGCCTGGGCTACGCGGATTGTTGCTGACAGGGCTAGTAGTGTAGGGTTTTTTTTGGTTGGTGCATCTAACTCTGAACCTAGGTCAGGACCCCATAAGCCAACACAACACAATCAAATGAAGTCCTTTGTCCTATTCATATTGAATCTACATTTCTTCAAGTGAAAATAAATGTAGATGCATAATGGTGATGAGAATAGTTGATGACCTTCACTATCTATATATTGTACATTATGTTATTTTTAACTCTATTCTTGTACTTAATGATAAGGTTACATCGTTGCAAAAAAGGCATCCACTTGTCATACGTGTTTCCTCTAACTTTCTCTATGTCTGTAAAAATTGCAAAAGTGTATGGTTGATGTGGATCACTATATCCTTCCCCGCAGTGTAAATTATTTTCAAGTGATATGTTTTAATCTTATTTTTGTTTTTCTTAAGTTTTACATACCGGAGGGGTGGGGTGCATATCATAGTAGAGATTGGACCCATTTTTAGAGAAATGAATGAGCTCAAAGGCCATTTTTAGACCACTCAATTAGAAAATTCTCGAGAAGAGATTGCTAACAATATGAAAAAGTATTAAATTGTCCATGGAGATCAAAATATGAGGATAGTCAAAGTGGAGCCTATGAGAGTCAAAGCCCTAGAACCCAAGAATTATGCGACTCGTTATAAAATCAATTTTGAGAAGATTTGGGGATCAGAGTCCATAAATTCACCAACTGTCAGAACCAGGGGTGTCTATTAACGAAATCACATAACGTAAATTGAAGTCCCAAACCCCACAACCCTGGATCCTTGTAGCACTTTTCTAAATCAATCCCCGAAGGATCTGGGATTAGATCATTTAAAGAAGAATTGTGCGTGGCAAAGAGCTTTTGGGCCTTATTTCTCTTTCAACCCCACGGATGGAAACATATCATTGGGAAGAGATGACATCAACAATCATTTGCTGAGAGTTGGATGCTTGGTAGGAATTTTTGGAGCCTCCGGGTACCCTAAGGGCTCAGATATGGATGACACTTAGATTGATCAGAGGTCAAAACATGGTTTGGTTGACGAGCGCATGATGTCATCCTAGAGGTATACCCCGGGATGTCAAAAGCCACATAAGTTTCTAATTGAATTCTAAAAGGAGTCAGGTATTAGGGGGCCAGGGCACCAGAGCATCCGAGTTTTAGCTCAGTAGTAACTAGCACCATTCTCAACATGGGGAGTCACCAAGTCGTAATGAACCTTCCACATGTCTTAGTTATAAACAATTAAGGGGGGCATCTAAGGAGAGAATCATTTCCCATCATAAAGAAACCTCGCCTAAAAGGACCTCCGATAGGTGAACAAGCGTGATCGTTAAGCCAATGCTGCCCCCCCCCCCCCCCCCCCCCGAAAGTTAGAGTCAACAAAGTATTATTTTTAGATCAACAATTGTGATTGATTTTGTGGGGGGGGGGGGTGATCCTTAGCTCCAACTCTACCCAAGCACCCCTCCAGGGATATTGAAAGGGCCCATCACCTGCTAGGTCAGCGCAATAACCACATCCACCCCTCGGATTGTTATTAAGCGAGCATGGAACGTGAGTGCGGAAATAAGTTGATATATATCCTTCCTCCATTTTTCTCCATCCAACCCAACTCTGTCACATGTCTCCCCTATGTCATCTACTCATTTTACTGCCTAAAATTCCTTCCAACTGACCATTATGCCCCAGACACCAATAATTGCATTTTAAAATTATTTTACTTAAAATGTCACATGTATAAGCCATTCCATCAATTAGCACCTGCATTCGTGGGCTACCTCCGATTGACTTCCCACAACCCAGGGACTCCTGAGCACCATCAACTTCTAGTATCCTCCTCTCGCCATGTAATTTCCTAGTTCTCGTGTCCATGTATAATTGGCCACCATGCTCAAATTAAAAAAGGGCTCATCAAAAACCCCTAAGCAACACCAACCAAAACCCTTGAGTTGCATTGAACCCCTCATGAACACTGAAGGGGGAATTCAAGACCCCTTCTGCCCTCTAAATCTGTTCGACCTTCGTTTCAACTTTTATGGCTGCTATTTAAACAAGGAACATCCCTTCTATGTCGTCGAGTCAGGGTTTTATCACCTCGTCACCCCCATGGTGTACCATTTCCCAATATTCATATCCCAGCTCATGGCCACATTCGTGAAAGAGAAAAAAATGGTGTGTTTCCTCCACAGGGGAGAAAGGTTTGGAGGTCATGCCTGAATTGATATAGAATTCCTTTCTTTACTCGAAAGCCCCAAATTTGGAGAATTTTACAGAGACCACACATGTATATGATTATTTCGAGCTCTTGGATGGAGAGAAACAAGTCTTTCATCAACTAATCCTAGCCCCAGATGCCCAGTTTCCCACCAGCTCAGAAAGCCTTCCCATTTCCCTATTTTAAGAATCTATGCAACTCATCCTCTCTATTATCCTATGGCTATTCGGGGATGATGAGACAACAAATGTATTCAAAGTGGCCCTAGGGCTTTAACATAAAATGTTGAAGTCAGATATTGTCCTTGACATTCCTTCCTTTTTGGTCGAAGCCATCAAATTCCAGTGTGAACAATTCAAACTAGCTTCCTCCTTCAGTTATTATTCTATATTTGTTTACATGTTCCTTTACACACATATGGAGGAATTCGAGTACCTAGTCCTCAGCGTCATATTTTCCCATAAGCGAAGGAAATATGTGGTGGAATGGGATAGTTCTTTGAAGAAGAAACCCGATAATGATGGGTTTACCCATTTTATCTCCACTTTCATGGCCACGACTTACAAAATTATTAATAAAGTCTCCCCTCCTAGAGTCTTACGCCAACAGAAGAGGATCCTTCAGCTCAATAAGGACACTAGGGTGGGTGGCTAGTATTTGTTTGAAGACTACACCAAAATATGAGTATATGGGTCTGAATTTCCTCCCTACCAATTGCCCATATTTATGCCCATGAGAATTTTTTCCTTGGAATTCATCAAGCAAAGATTAAACACAAACCAAATCCATTTTGTCTCAGCCAAAAGGGTTTTATCTTCAAGCTTCCCGTGATGATGGGCCCCTTTATTGTGAACCCAAAATAGGAGTTCCAACAAGTGGAACTTATGTTTAAGGAGTTGGACTTTGAACTTGGATACATGTGGCATTATGATCCTCATGGTGTTATTTCTAGTAGGAGGAAAGGAATCAATGCTTCTGCTTTTGAACATGAATCTAGACCAAAATTAGAATGGAATGTAAGTTTTGATTCATGGCCTATTAATACAAATATGGATATTGAGACACCAAGCACAAAAGAAAATTCTAAGAAAAGGAGCATTAACAAGGCAGGGGACACCGAGATGAAGGATGCATCCTCGGCTAATAAAGCAAAAATTCAGGAGCAGAAAGAAGAGGAAATCCAAGAAAAATTGACTGAAAAGAACTTGTATCAATCGAGCTTCCAGGGACAATTAGAGGAACCCCAATAAGATACTACCTCTAGTTTGATTGAGGTGGAAATCGTGGGTTCATTGAGAAGTGCATCAGCAGTAGGCCCTAAATGGGAGGAAGGGCAGATAATAGAGGAGAAAAAAAAAATCCAGGGAATAAATCTCATCATAGTTGGCATCCCACTCAGTTCCATATCAAATTAAGCTCGTGACCACTATGGACCCGGAAAGAAGCTAGATGAATCTGTCCTTATATCATCTAGCAGTGCAATCCCTTCCTTCTAGGCCACAATTTAGAACATGGATTTGTCCCTAGGTATGACTAGTGTCCCCCTATAAGACAAAATTGATTTACATAAGTAGGTAGCAGAGATGATCTATAGTTAATGGACCAAGGGATCCTTGACCATTAGTATTGTTGAGAAGTTGCTGGAGAAAGTAGCTACTAAGGTAAAACAACAAAAAACAAACTTAAGATACCTCCATCTCCAAAATGAAGACTACAAAGAACTAATCATCAAGATAGGGGTGGATCCAAATAATAAGACCACTATGGAGGCCATCATCAAGGGCTTACAATCATAAATATAATCATCGAGGTAGCATCTTAAACTTCATGCTATAGTGCATGTGTAAAACAAGTAGCTAGCTCAGATAAAAAACAAGAAGGAAATTCTAGCCACGGAGATAATTGAGAGGAATGATGAAGTAGTGGCCCTCAAAATGCACATGGCAGAGCTGCAACAACATATAAAATCCCATATATTTGTTGTGGTTATTCCAGAAAACCCGAAAAACCCTATTGAGCAATTAATTGGGGCTCTCACGGAGTTGTAGATATCATAGAGTGAGCTAAAAAGGATTAATATCAACTTGGACAACACCCTACACACACTATAAAATAATGAAAAACAACTCCAGTCCACCCAGGTAAGTATAGATCAAATCAGCAACAAGTATCAAGCAGCGTAGGGTGAGATCAAAGCGCTAAAGACAAAATTTAAGGGAAATATCACTCTTGTTGAAGCTAGACAAATAATATGGGAGGATATCATCTCATAAGTGAAGAAAATTTGGGAACATATGAAATTGATTGCAGAAAAAAAAGCTGCAGTAAATACCGTCGAGTTCTTTGTCTTGTGAGCCAAAGTGGAGAATTATAAGAAGGCTAGCATTGCTGAGAGGTTTATAAAACTCCTTAATGAAAAATTAGTGGATGAAATAAGGGTGATAGGAATAATTGATAGGAATAGCATAATCATGGAAATCTCCAAAGTGATTCAAAAGAAATAAACAAGGGATCAAGCTGAAGCATGCGTGAGTGAGCTGGCAAAGGAAGTTGCCACCTTTAATTTTAATTTTGATGAGAGGACCAAAGCAAGCTTACCCATTCATTGGGATTTCCAAGGCCAGCTACTACCCTGGGATCAGTATGAACAATTGTTAGTTGAGGCCAAGAGTAAGGTGGACTCATCACATGAGAAGATTGTCACTCTCAAGGGGAGGACCATAGTAAACTATTTTGCAAAGGGACTTCCAACTGTTGTGGCTAGTACATACCTTGTTCATCGACAAGTTGAATTATATGTAGCTCACAAACCTAAGGATAACACACAATAGTTGTATTCATATTCCCATACCAGACCCAATTTTATGGAAAAGGTGTGACAAGCTACTCAACCAAGACCACATTTAAGGATCAAGCAAGCCAACATTAAATATTCTTCTTGATCTGAAATCATATCATATCTTAGCCATTTTGGAAAATTTGTATATATTTTATTTTCAAGAAATAATTAATTTGTTATGTAATACTTAGAATATTTAGGCATTTGACATGCTTGCACAACTGGTTAGTTTAGCCAGCTGTCTCAATAGAAGATATTTTGGTAACTATTTTTTGTTAGGGCTCTCCCTATAAAAGGGAAGAGTAACTTATTCATAGTGGTTCAGTTTTCTATTCAAGATATTGCTATATTTTTTTGAATTCGGAAAGTTCCAAGGCTTAAAGACATGTATATTCTTCTAAAGGCTAATGAAGAAGTTTTTGGTGATTCCAAGCATTGATATGTGGAGTATGTGCTCTTTTCTTTGTGTATTATTTTCTTCCTTCCTCCTAGAAATCATGCAATTCTAGATGTTGGAACTCAATATTTTATGTTAGATTTATCTATGTCATGTTATGGAGGATGGTACATGTAAATATAATATTGAGTGACTTAAAGTGCACTCCATGGTTTCTAATTTCATTTCCTATGCCTATACATTACTCTACTAAATTTTAGTGCTCAGGATTCTATTAGCTAGTTCTCTGCACCAGACTTCTTTCTTCATTTCTCCCCTCACCTATACTACGACAACTAAAGAAGCTTCACTATTTGTTTGTAGGCCACCATGGCTAAACTTTACTTCTTTGGAAAAAAATACGGCCAATATGTGTAACATGTCTGGTTTCTGAGTACAATTATTGAACCAACTTAAAATCCTTTTATATTTTTAACTCTTGAGCATTAATGAATTATCTACAAGATACTCTAATAAGTTCTAGGCATTGGACCTTAAATTCAACCCGAGGGTTGTCTCTAGCAGCCACAACATATTTTGGCGCCATTGTCAGGGAACGAATTAGAACATATTTCCCTAGGTAAGATGTTTGAAAATTCCTTTGTATGGTGAGAAAAGGAAGTGTGGGTTGGGATCTCTCACCAAGAAAAGCCAGTAAGCTATAACCCTAGATTTTAGGAGGCATGTACTCATTTATACACCTCACAATTGAAAACTCCTCCTGTATTTTACCCATAAAGAATTATCTCCAAGAGAATTTGGAGGGAAAGGAACCCAAAAAATCTAGATCCTACTATGTCCACCTCATAGGACTCGCCTTCCATCTCTCAGAAAGCTGAGATAAAATACCCTGAAACTTCATCTAGAGTCTTAGAGTTTCAGAAGAACATTTTCCTCCACATGGCCCTTGTAACAACCCCAGGTTAAAAGTTCATGTAGTAAAGTTAATAAAGGAAACAATAAGACCAAGGTCATGAGACACATATTCCAAGATGAATGTTGGGAAAAACATCCTAGTGGGTGTTTATTTGGTTTATTATGGTTAAGGGGAAATTGGCAAAGGCATTAGAAAAGGATTTAAAGAGGCAAAAAGGAATTAATTGGTATTTTATCTATGAAAATAAAGGAAAATAGGAGAAAAGGAAGGTGAAAGGTCATAGGTTGCATGTGAGGAGAAAATTGAAGGAAATTAGTGGAAATTGAAGAAAATAGAGATTTCATTGATTAAATGGCTTCTAAGGATCAATTCACAACTTTTCCTCTTCAATTTTGGATCTCTCTCTCTATTATCTCATACTTTTGTACACTTAGAGCATTATTTAAGCACTCTATAATTGGAGAAAGGAAGGCAAAGGAAAGACAAGAAAGTAAAGGGAAGAAAAGATCAAGCAAGGAAGAGTTGGATCAAGTGACTACAATGAGATTACTTGCAGGAATTGAGTTTCATGTATGATTTCCTTGCTATATTTGGCATGCATGGTACATGCATGTGTGTATTTGGTTCTCTTGCTATCATTGGCATGGGTTTTTCCATATGTGACAGTGGTTTCAACTTTTCCTTTCCATTTCTGGATAGCCATGGTGTGATGGGGTTCTTTCATTTGGTTGAGCTAGATTGTGAGATGGTTTGGGAACTGAGTGAGGTGGTCTCAAGAAAATTCCTAAGGGCCTAGGGATCCCTTGACCGATAATGGCAAGATACATGAAAAATCTTGAGGGTGGAGATGGGAAAATTCCTCAAGGTATTGGTAAATAAATATGGAGGAATCCATGCTTGTTTAGGGCCTAGTGATTCCCTTGACCAATTTTGGTAGGATTATGGTACAACCTGGTGATGTATGTTTATTGTTTGGTCTAGGAATGACTTGACTGGTAATGGAGAGATTTTTGTAAAGCCTGGTTGTATAGATGATGGTTTTGGGCATATAAATGCCTTGACTTGTAATGGCAAGATATGCGGTAAAGCATGAGGAAGCCTTGGTTGTTTTGTTGTGAGTCTCACATTCATGCTTGGAATATGGCATTGGGGTGATTAGATGAAAGACAAATTTGGTTCAAACCAATCTATGGTCGAGTGGTACGTGGCAGTCCCTAAATTGGTTGGATTTTTCATATGTTAATAAGAGATATTTTCCTCTTGTATTTCATGATTACTTATACTTGTTATTATGTGGGTTTGATGGTTGATCTATCATTGTTATTATTCTGGTTATATGTTCATTACAAGCATGGTTTTATGACAAACTTTAGTTATGGTTCTCATCATGTTTTGATTAGTAAATAAATGGTTAATTAATTCATGAACTAATAGATGTTATTGCAACTATTGCGAGAGGGCATCATACCTTCTTGATGATTTTCAGATAAGTATGAGATCCCTATGTTTAGATTATGCATTTATAACCTGTAGATGTAGATTACATGTTCTTAATGTGTTTGATGAAATATTTGTCATGGTAATGCCTTGATAGACCAAGTTCTTGTCTAATTTTTGTGTTAATATCTTTTTCCTAGTGTCATTCATCATTCTAGAAAGTTCTATCGAGTTCTGGGCAGAGGTATGGATCCTAGCCCTAAACAAGTGGCTCAGATCTCAGCGTTGCATGCACAAACCTAAGTAAATTAGACTATAGCCATTGGGAGGAGTTATAAATGTGACTCGAGGATCACAGTTGAATTTAGGTTGTGTTATGCATATGTCTGGGAGCCCAGGTCAGTGAAAAAGAAGGTTAACTCAGGGTTTGGGCACCTAGAGTGGTATTTTGGCTTCCAGGGGTCTTGTAGCTCTTGATGAAGGCCAGTAAGGTTTTATTATGTCGATTCCACTTCCTTAACTGTACCTAGGATGTTGAGTCATACCATAGCATATCTTCGTGACATATTTACCCCAGTGTACCGATGAACTTGGGTAAGTGTGGGAGGAGGGTGTTATAACCCTATCTTCTTAAGACCTAATTCTAAAGAAATCTCTATCAGTTTTAATACTTTTGGACATCATGCTTTCCTAGAATTAAAAGAGGTAAAATATATTCTTATTTCCAGTCCATCTAAAATGCCCACTACTATCTCGCACCAAAACTTATCCAGTGTGGTTCATTCAATTCCTCAACTAGGTCCTGTTGTAAATATTTTCCAACCTCTATTGCAAAATATGATAATCCTTGGTTTTCTACTTAACATATACGCCACACTCAATATGCAAAAACCTTTGAATGAAATTCCCCAGGACTATCTTAATCTCCTTCCTAGATTCACTGGGGAAGATGATATCTCATCCCAAAAACACATCGAAGTTTTCTATGCATTTCCTAAAAACTAGAATGTAGAGCACTTGGATGTAGTCCTGAGGTTTTTTGTCCAATCCTTAGATGGAGAGGCTATAAAATGGTTTAAAACTTTACCAAATAACTTGATAAATACTTGGGAGGAATTGGATAACACTTTTATGCAGAAATGGGGAGAGAAGAAAGACCATGGGTATTTCTTGATTGATCTCAACGTAATAACGACAAGACATAATGAGGACGTTATAGAGTTCATAAAAATATTTACTAAGCTATATAACAACATTCTTGCTAATATTAAACCTCCACAGGAAGAAGACAAGGTGGTATTCGCTGAAGTTTTTGAATCAAATTTCGGGTTTACCCTCAGACAGTGGAAATCCAAAGCACTGAACCAAATCCTGATTGATGCTCTGGAGATCGAACAAAACTTTTCATTTGTAGGAAAGTGGAAAGGAAAGGAAGAACATGGTGATATGAGAAGGGGAGAAGATGAATATATCTCCTCTGGCCAAACAAAGGACGAACAAGAGAGAAAGTTACATGAAATGAATAATTTGATTAAGAATCTTTCAAATAAATTGGTGAAGCTAGAGTTGGAGAACAAAAATATCCTCGATAAATCCAACAAGGTCCTAACAGGAACTTCAATTCCCAATATACGATATCTCCTTTGCAACTATTGCAAAGAAAAAGAAAGAAAAAAAAATACCAAATACAACCACCCCTGTATCTAGAAGATGACCCTAAAGAAAATATTGAAGATGTTATTGAAGTTCAGGAAACCAATACTCCACTCTCTCAAAAAGAGGAACATGAAATATAAGCACAAGAAGGAGAGGGAGACAATCACAACATCTCTTTGGATGAAGAAGAAATATATGTTTATTGTAGGAATTTTTTTTATTTCATGCAATTGCGATTTCATAGGAAGTATGATTTGAGATCTAGGAAAAGATCCCAGACACAGGATCAAGATGAAGAAACTACCAAACCTACTCCCCCAAAACTAGCTAATAAAGAAAAAAAACTATCAACCCTGATCTACCAACTAGGGGAGAAGCCTCCCACCCTACCAATTTCAAGTATGGAACTACAAATGCAGGACAAAAACCAATACAAATAAAGCCAATACATCAATAAAATAAAGAACCAATTGTGATGATTAAATTGGATAGGAGTCCCTCTGTTTTCAGTTTGCAAAAATATTTAGAGAAAGTAAACATATCTATTCCTTTGACTAAACTATTGAAACAACCTAGTTATAAAAAACTAGTTTTTGAGTTTATGGATGTATCTCACATTTCCTCATCTTAGTACAACCTGAATCTAGTGGAAGAAAGGCCCATAGTCATGTTTGGCCCCCATGTAGAGGATTAGGACCCTCCACTCCATTTTATGTTACCCTAGTGATCCATGATTTATTGTTGCACAATTGCATGCTTGATCCAGGAGCCTCTCATAATTTGAAGATTTTGGAACAACTGGGTCTACAAATAACTAAACCATATAAGGACTTGTATTCCTTTGATTTGAAAAGAATCAAATTCTTGGGAATGATCAAAGACCTGGTTGTTAATCTGGCCCAAATTCCTGTAAAGAGTGTGGTGACGGATATTCTGGTGGAAAACATTCCTGCAGAATTTGGTATGCTCCTCTCTAGATCCTGGGGAATGAAGCTTAGAGGAGAATGTAGACTGTATAGAGAATCAAGGTTTGTAAAAACCGTCACAAGAGAAAATAATTCCAACAACTCTCCAACGTATGGCTTGGAAAAAGACTTATCATTCTTTCTTCTAGAAATGGATGATCAAGTTATGGAGGATACCTAGGTGGAGATTTCCTCACGGGTCAATTTACAACAAATAAAAGATAACAGTGTATGGAAGTTGTACTTTGATGGAGCCTACTCTAAGGAAGGAAATGGAGCATGAGTATTATTGAAATCCCCTGAGGGAAACCTCATCCCTCTTTCATACAAGTTAAAATTTGACGCTACTAACTACACTGCTAAATATGAGGCATTGGTGTTGGGCCTACGAGTTGCTAGAGCTTTGAAAATTGAATGTTTGTTAGTTTTTGGAGAATCAGAACTAAGTTTGAAACTAATGAAGAATCAGTGGCAAACCAAGCATCCCAGGATGAAATCCTATAGAAATGAAGTGTGGGATTTAGTTGAAAATTTCTTTCTAGCATTCAACATTGATTTTTTTCCCAGGGATCAAAACATAATGGTTGATTCCTTGGTTACAATGACCAATACTTTCAAATCCCCACAAAATACCCTGCTAAGGTACAAAGTGGAAGTTAGGAAAAGGCCCTATGTGTTTGACAATATAAAATACTAGAATGTGTTTGAAGATGAATATCAAATTAAAATATCTCTGAAATTGATTGGGGAGTTCTCTAATACTGTAATAGACCAAGAGGGTGAAGTCATTGAGGAAATGGAAGCAGTTGAACAACAAATTCCTTGGCAGGAATTTGTGGTCGGGCATAAAATTCTCTAGATGAAGGGGAATATAATCCCAAAGGGGTTAGTCCCCATTAGAAAGATTATTTGATGTTAATGATGTGGCTGTCAAAATAACCAAGAAGGAATCATAAGAGGATACTGCAGACTATAATATTGGCACAGATCAGGAGCCCAAACTAATTAAGTTAGCTAAAGGGATTTCAGCAAATACAATCAGAAGTACCTCAACCTTTTCAAAAGGTATCCTTATATCTTTCCCTGGTATTATGATGATTTAAAAACTTATGATATCATTATTATTCAACATAACATCCCTTGAAGTCTGAAATTAAAGCCCACAAGCAGAAACTGAGGTAGATAAATCCTCTGCATCTGCCCTTGATAGAGAAGGAAATAAGGAGAATTCTTCAGGATACAATTATTGTAACTTTCAGATATTCAGATTGGGTAGCTAATCTAGTCTCTGTTGAAAAGAAGAATGGAAAGATCAAATTGTGTGTGGATTTTAGAAATATGAATTGTGCCTCTCTAAAGGATAACTACCCACTACCCAAGATGGATTATATTTTGAAAAAGGTGGTAGGGTCATCAAGGCTGCTCATGATTGATGGATTCTAAGGCTTCAACCAAATTGCTCTGCATCTAGAAGATCAGAAGAAGATAACTTTCACTACTCCTTGGGAAAAATTCATGTATGACCGAATGCCTTTTGGTCTCATGAATGCTAGAGCTATAACCAAGAAGAAATCATAAGAGGATACTGAAGACTATAATATTGGCATAGATGAGGAGCCCAAACTAATTAAGTTGGCTAAAGGGATTTTAGCAAATACAAGTAGAAGTACCTCAAACTTTTCAGAAGGTATCCTGATATCTTTCCCTGGTATTATGATGATTTAAAAACTTATGATATCATTATTATTCAACATAACATACCTTAAAGTTTGAAATTAAACCCACAAATAGAAACTGAGGTAGATAAATCCTCTCCATCTGCCCTTTCTAGTGAAGGAAATAAGGATAATGCTCCAGGATACAATTATTGTAACTTTGAGATATTCAGATTAGGTAGCTAATCTAGTCTTTGTCGGAAAGAAGAATGGAGAGATTAGATTGTGTGTGGATTCCAAAAATATGAATTGTGCCTCTCTAAAGGATAACTACCCACTACCCAAGTTGGATTATATTTTGCAAAAGGTGGTAGGGTCCTCAAGGCTGCTCATGATTGATGGATTCTAAGGGTTCAACCAAATTATTCTGCATCTAGAAGATCAGAAGAAGATAACTTTCACCACTCCTTGGGAAAAATTCTTGTATGACCGAATTCCTTTCGGTCTCATGAATGCTAGAGCTACTTTCCAAAGAGTGATGGATATAGCATTTATTAGGGACAAAGATGATTTTGTGGTGATTTACTTAGATGTCATAGTTGTGTTCTCAAAGTCCGATGAAGACCATTTTCAACATTTGCAACACACATTTAATAAATGTAGGAAATATAGATTTTCCTTGAATATAAAGAAGTCGCAGTTTGCTCTCACAGAAGGCAAGCTCTTGGGACATATAGTTTCAAAGGAAGGAGTGAGAGCTGACCCTAAGAGGGTAGAAGTAATCAATACCATCCCCTTACCAAGGAAAAAAAAAGGAGATATAAATCTTCTTAGGAAGGATACATATCCTCAGGAGGTTTATGCCCAATTAAGTTGAGATTGTAAAGGAGATTACTGACATGTTGAGAACAGATAGAGAGGTCAAATGGACTATGGAGGCGAGAGAGTGTCTTTCCAGAATTAAGAAGGCCTTTGGAGAGGCTCTGGTCTTGGCCAATCCTAATTACTAGAAGACATTGTTGGGAAATTTCCATTATCTGAATGGTTGGTGGCACCTGATATGTTGGCATTGATTTCAACCAGACTAGCAATGAGATCAAAGGTAGTAGATGTTGGTAGTGATGAGTAGGTTGTTCAAGGGGAGTCCCATATTTTCTCCAGTGTTCTGTAGAGAATCGTCATAGTAGCGAGATTAGTGGAGAAGCCATAAAAATATGATTATGATGGTTGGAAGCCCCAGAGTTTGGAGGGCCTTACGGATTAGGATTTACAGGCAAAAGAGCTCATTCACTCAGGACCTGGGTAGGTTTTGAACTAAGGTTGGACTTAGGTGAGTTAGGCCTAGTCGGAGGTTAGGTCGCATAATAGATTTGGCAAGGGAACAAAGCCCCGATGCTTGACCTCCAACTTGTGTGGGACCAACTCCAAGTCGGGATATGGGTTTAGTCAAGCTAGTCAGAGGTCAGGAAGTGGAAAAATGTTTAGCTAGAAGAACAAAGTCTTGACCCCTGACCCCTGACCCCTAACCTATGTGGGACCCCATACAAGAAAATAAGTGGAAAAATGTGATTGTCTCATTGTGATGTGTTGGAAACAATGTGGAAGATGACATTAACATGACATGGGAGTACGAAGGACACATCGCAGGAATATTTGACATTTTTGGGTAGCCTAATTGGTCAAATCTAGGTGACACATGTCACCATACAAAAGGTGACATGTGACCTAGATATATCAACATGACATAAGCTGATGATGTGGAAGAACCTCGAGGTTTGTGCCAAGGGATTGTTATGTGAATTGTTTACCATGTATTTGGTTTTCAACATTGAACGAATAGAATAGTACAAATAGTGAAAAAGGACCCTAGTCAGGCCTACAGGCAAGTCGAGGGTTGAGGAAAATGCAGGTGCATAAGCAGGTAGAACGGGTCATCTCACGACTTCCCGACCAACATTTAAAGATGTGTCAAGGAGTCAATTTTGCATTTTTTTTCAATGTTAAAGAGTTGTTAGGCCTCCAGTTCTAGTCATAACGTCGGAGGAAAACATAGATGCATAACAGGTGAAGCAGGCTAACCCATGACCTTCCAACCTCCTAACCAACATTGAAATGAAATCCTAGGAATTAGTTTCACATGATCTTCCTATGATTATTGGTGACTTCACTAACTGTGGAAGAGGATGAGAACTGATGCTAAAATTAATGGAGACTGCAGAGAATAGAGACAAGGTAATGAGAACGTTGTCTTGTAGAGAAAAATTAATATGCCTGGTTCAAGTGAAAACTAGATTTCCCATATCTTTCTTGCACACCATGAAGAATTAAATGAAAAAATATGGCTAGGTGCAGAAGATATTGACTTGAAGCAAGAAATTCGTGCATGAGATACATGTTTTTCACTAACATCAATTTGTAAGCATTGGAGTGCATGATTTAACTCTCAACATAGGAAATCACTAAGATGTCCATCCTCTGCATTAAATCAACTGTCATGACTGAGAACACAAGTTACAATAGCATGAACAAGACTTGTTGTTTGGGTTCAATTTGATTGAGAATTTATTCTCAGTATGGGAGACACTCAAGTGGACATTCTTTGCATTAATTGTAATGAAACTACATTTGGATCCCATGCTTAGTGATTAATGTAGTTGTAGTGGACGTGCACTTTGATGGAACAAAAACATGGAGATCCATGCAGAAGTATGCTTCCAGGCACTGTGTTGGAGAGACAACACATACAGCATTGATCAAAGCGCAGGAGAGGAGAAAAAAAGTGGATGGCAGTTGTGCAAAGAGGGGAATGTAGAATTGGTGAGAAAAACATAGTGCAAAGTTGTGGGTGCGTGACTAAGCTAAGTATCACTAAGATAAGGTGTATCATAGGATCGAGATCTAATATGGTTGAGCAGGAGAGAGCACAATTTGAAGGAGAACTGGTGAGTTGAAAGAAAGGGATTGGTTGAGTAGTAAAAAGAACAATTCAAAGGAGAAATGGGGATCTGAAAGAATGGCACTAGAACAAACCAGATATGCATTTCTATGTATATGCATTTTCCTTTGTTTTCAGTTTGAAAATTGTATGAAAAGTATAACAGTGGCTAGACCAGGTAGTTTCTTGCATTCATAATAGGTTGGTGCCTCTTGGAAAGTAGTGGCTTGCTATCTTAAGGGTGTTGGTGCCTCTCGTGAGTGGGTGCTCACAAACAAACTGATGTAATTAAGTAGGTTTTTAATTTACATCATAACAACAAACAGATTGGTGGTTTTCTCCCTTTGGGTTTCCACGTAAAAATCCCTATGTCAATATGTATATGTTGCTCATGTGATGGATTGTGTGTACATGTGAATGTCGTATCCTATTGTTGATTTGTATTGTGTATGAATTCCCTCACAAGTAACTGGCAGTTATGAAAATAATTAGATATTTATACTTAAAGGTTTAAGAACCTCTGTATCACTAATTCACCCCACCCTCGCCCTCCCTGCAATTCCTTATTCCAAAAATTAGTATCAGAGCCAAGTTTACTTCATGAACATTCTAACCACTTGAAGGTAGATCCATAAGGAATTATGTCTAGGCAAAAGAGTCAAGATTCTTACTCATGCAAGATACCAGTTTTGGATGGGACAAGTTATGCCTTTTGGAAAGTTAGGATGGAAGCATATCTTATGTCCCTAGGAGTAGATGTTTGGAGCTCTGTACTAGTAGATTATGATGTTCCTAATGCCCCTCCCACTAATGAAGATGGTAAAAAATTGTATGGAAATAATGCTAAAGACAAGAATTCTGTTCTCTTTGTCCTTAGTCAATTTGAACTCATAAAGGTTATGCATTATAAGTCTTCCAAGGAAACGTGAGTGAAGCTCAATCAGACTCATGAAGAAGATAATAAAGTCAAGCAAGCCAAACTTTAAACTTCATAATGAGGTTTTAAAGCCTACAAATGAGTGAAGAAGAAAGCATAGCATAATACTTCCTCAAAGTTGATGAAGTAACCAATATGATTACAAGACTTGGTGAAGAAGTCAAAGAAGATATAATTCTTCAAAAGGTATTAAGTTCTCTCCCCATGAGATTTAATGCCAAAGTCTCTCCCATTGAAGAGATGGTTGGTTTAAAGAATCTCAAGACGGATCATTTTTTTGTACTCTCACAACCTATGAGATGAGAGTAGAAAAATAGAAGTTTGAACCCAAGGAGGTAGTGTCCAAAATGTCCAAGAAGGCCAAGGAGCACAAAGATCATAAAGATTGTTCCAACTGCAAATTTGATCAAGAGTTGACTCAATTTTATAGGAAACTAAAGCGTGGCTCAGGAAAGTATAAAGGGAAGTTTCCCTTTAAATTATTTGACTGTGGAAGAGTTGGACATTTTTCGTCCAAATTCCCTTACAAAGAAAGGACAAAAAAGGAAGATGATAAAAAATTTAGAAGCAAATCTCAAAAACATCAAAAGAATAATTTCTTTAAGAAAACGAGGATCTACACCAAAGAGGATAGCTCAACACCATATTGAGACATCGAAAAATATTCAGAATACTATTCAAATGAGTATTTATTCATGGCATTTAGAGCATACTCATAGAAATAAAATATTACTGACTCTAAAGAGGACGAAGAAGAAGTTGGAGTGGTAGAATTTGAAAGGGAACTCATCACTGCTCTTGATGAGTTAAAGAAGGCCAAGAAAAATAACAGGAAGCTAAAAGAACAGTTGCGGCATGCTGAAGAACATATGTACAACTCAGATAATGAGGAATTTTCTTATCAAAACGAAAAACTTGAAGAAGCTATTAAAAGTAAATGTAGTTTAGCTCTTCCACTAGAAGAAAAACAAGGAACACACGAGAAGCTAGAATAAGAGAAGAAGCATCTGAAGCAGGATTTTTTCAAGGTAAAAATGGAAATGATCTCAAGAACATGCAAAGATGAAATTTTGTCCTTGAAAGTCAAACTAGAAGAAAAAAAATGAAAAGAAGAAGTTCTTAATGATTTGATCCATGAATGGGAAGAAAATTGTCATAGTCTTGAGGTAGAGGTCATCTCCCTAAGAATGGATCTAGAGATTGGAGACTGAGAAGAGTATACATGAAAATTTTGCAAAAGGAACAAGAAAGCTAGATCATATTCTAAATAGTGAAAGGTCTTTAGGAAACAAAATAGGCCTGAGATACTATATACCATAGGAACATTCTATGGGAAAGATGAACTTCAGGTCCGTAGGATTTGAGGAACCTCAGATTTATGCAAAGGTACATCAAGAAAGAATCAATGAATACAAAAAGGTAGAAATATAGAGAGGATCCCATCACTAAAATAATAACTCCAACCATCCCAAGAATCCATACCAATAGAGAATGAATCAATAAGCTAGACAATAGAGGTACCTTCATGCAAAAAGTCATGAAATTTCAAACTTCAAGTATCTCCTTTATTTTATGGTGATTTTTATAAATGTCACATCTTTGGACATAAGTTTTTTCATTGTAGAAGGATCAAATATGAATGAGATGAAAATTCTAGGTACAATAAGTATAATAATTTTAGACCTTAAAACTCTCCTCTCAGAGATCGAAATCCCTTCTCTCCCCTAATGAATGATGTTGAATGCTTCAAATGTAATAATTTCGGTTTTATAGCTCCAATTCTCACTCTTGATGTTTGTGATGCTGCACTCATGGCCTAGGGCAACCCCTCCTTCCAGACCTAGTCCAAATACTTAAAAAACAATGTTTTACTCCCTATACACGACATTTCCCTGAGCTAAATGCGTGTGTACGCAGGTCTGTGTATACCCAACCTGCGTATATGTCTTAAAACACTTAAAAAAAATTAAATCTCCTTAATTTCGGGCGGAGATCACGGGTTTTACCTGATAATTACCTATTAGTGCCCATGGCCCAACTGTTCCCAACAAATTCCCAACTAAAAAACTACTTTGGGAGAAGTATAAAAAGGCTTCAATGGGAAGGCCTAAGGGAGGAGATAATAGAGAGAAAAATCACTCTCTTGAGATTATCCTAGATCAAGTCTAAAGATCCCTGTGCTTCCAACACTTCCCCCATTACAGGAAACCCTTGTTTCCTTGAGTTATGATGTCTCTCCATTTGTTGAGATATCCTTGAGTGAGTTATGGAAGGAGCTTGTTGAAGGCTTGAGATTGGATGAATCCGAAGGACGGTTCCGCTTGGAGCTTGCGAAAGGAAGACTTAGGTGAAATCATTCATTTCTGTACTTTAGTTATCTATAATAAAATAAACACTTGTCTTGTTCCTGATATGAATCTTCTTCATGTTTATGATATCAATGTTATGATTTACAAATGAATGATTATTTCAATTGCATAACTAACTTTCAATATGATATGAAGTTGATTTCTTTATGATGTTTAGTCCATATACAACTGTGCTTTCTTGATTTGATTGTTTTTCAGGTTGAAGGAGAAAAAGGAACTCCAAGAGGGTTTGGACCCTAGCTGGATCTTCCCAAGCGAAGGACCCCCAGGTGCACCTCTCTTTGCGTAGTTTGTTTATATTAGCATCACATCTGTGTGGAATGCTTGTTTTTCTTTATAGATAACCCTCGCTCTACTAGGGTATTAACCCAAGACCCTAGGGGACATTCTCCCTTAACATTCGGGTACAAGGTGAGTGAATGAAAAAGCATATTTGAGTAACCATCTAAATCCTAGTACACTTGGAAGCCAACTTTTCAAAAGGATAAGGAGGATTGAAAATAAAAATCTGGAAAGAGCATGGAATGTCGGCTTGCTCTGTCAGAACATAATCAAGAAAAGAGATGGTATGTAGACAATGGTTATTCCAAGCATATGACTAGGGATAAGAGAAAATTGCCATCAGTAAAAGAGAAGGACAGAGGGAACAATGTCACTTTCGGCAACAATGCCCTAGCAAGAATTAAGGGTAAGGGCATAGTCAGTCTTGATAAAAAAAACTAAAGGCAAAAATGTGTCGTATGTAGAAGGTATCAAGCATAACTTGCTTTGTGTAAGACAAATGTGTGATAATGGATATAATGTGACCTTTTGATCCAGGGAATATGAGATCCAAAATGAAGAAAATGGAAAGCTGGTAGGAAATGCAGTCATAACTCACAATAATGTATATGTGTTTGATGACTTCAAAGTAAGTTGTTGTTTGAGAAAAAAATGAAGCCTAATTATGGTATAGGATTCTTGTTCATATGAATTTTGACACTCTGATAAGAGTCAACAAGTTGGGAGATGTGAGAAGATTTCCAAGACTGTTAAGGCATGATAATTCAATTTACAAATCATGTCAATTTGGTAAGTAGACTAGGGCTTATTTCAAGAAAAAAAAATCTCTTCATCTAGACCACTAGATCTAATTCACATAGATATTTTCGGCCGACCAGAGAAAAAATCCCAAGAGGAGAGAGGTATTTGATGCCGCTTATTGTTGATTATACCAGGGCCACTTGGATAGTGCTCTTAAAAGAAAAGTTAGAAGCATTTAAAAATTTTAAAAAGTCAGGTGGAAAATGAGAAATATATGAAGATCAAATTCTTAAGATCAGACAGAGGAGGAGAATACACTTCAAGAGAAATTGAAGAATCCTATGAAGAGCATGGCATAAGGAAGTAGTATTTTGCGGCCAAAACTCCACAACAAAATGGAGTAGTTGAGAGAGAATAAAACAATCCAGGAGATGGCTAAGGTTATGATGGATGAAGAAGATGTACCTCAAACATCCTGGGGAGAAGCAATACAAGCAACAATGTACCTATCAAACATAACACAACTCAAGCCTAGTAGTGATAAAAATTCCTATGAGTTTTGGAAGGGAATACCTACATTAGTAGAACACTACAAGGTATTTGGGAGAAAATTCTTTATAAAAAAGAATGATAAAAGTCCTGGAAAGTTTGATTCATGTGCCAATGAGGGTATATTTCTAGGATACTCTACTCAAAGTAAAGGAGACAAGTGTTACAACCGTAAGGAAAAAGATGGTTGACGACTGCATTAATTTAGTAATAGATGAAATAACACCACAATCTGAGTCCTCCAAAGGAAACATGAACTCAAAAGGAGAATAGATTTCAACTACCAGGCCATAAAACCATGAAGAAATAGAAATAGATAATTATGAGGATGACGAAAGAAGCATAATGCCAAGGCCTAAAATACCATCCAGGTATGTACAAAAAGAGCATCCTGAGAGTCAAATTCTTCGAGATCAAAGACTTGGGGTTTAGACCAGGAGGAAATTTTTTGGCAGTCCAAGTTGTGCAAATATTGCTTTGCTATCTCAGGTTGAGCCTAAGAATCTCAGTCAAGCTAGTGAGGACAAGTCATAGGTGAGAGCTATGAATGAATAACTTGACCAAATTGAGAAGAATGACACTTGGCAGCTTGTTCCAAGACCCAAAGAGAAAAACGTCATAGGCACAAAATGGGTCTTCAAAAATAAGCTAAATGAGCAGGGTCAAGTAATTAGGAATAAGGCTCAATTAGTCTACAAAGGGTATGCCCAGATAGAGGGGATAGATTTTGAGGAAACCTTTGCACCAGTAGCTAGACTGGAAGCTATTAGAATGTTTCTTGCCTTTTCCAATCATAAAAACATCAAGGTATATTAGATGGATGTGAAGTCAACATTTCTCAATGGAGATCTAGAAGAAGAAGTTTATATTGAGCAGCCATAGGGGTTCATGCTCACTGAAGATGAAGGGTTTGTGTGAAAATTGAAAAAATGCCTTATATGGACTCAAATATGCCCCCAGAACCTGGTATGCAAGACTGGATCGATGCCTTCAACAACAAGGCTTTAAGAAGGGAAATCTAGACAAAAATCTACATATAAAATCTGAAGATGATCATCTACTAACTGTGGTAGTGTATGTGGATGACATAATCTCCTGCAGTGACCTGGAACGAATGGGACTTCAATTCACAAACTACATGCAGACAAAGTTTGAGCTGTCCATGATAGGAGAATTATCTTTATTCTTAGGATTTCAATTTCTCAATAAAAAAAATGGGGTACTTATCTCCCAATACAAATACCTACGGGAAACTATGAAGAAATTTGGGTTGGAATATTACAAGCGAGTTAACAAACCCATGGTTACAGGTAGTAATTTATGCAAAGAAGATGAGACACCGCTGGTAAAAAAAACTATCTATAGATTAATGATAGGAATCTTGTTGTATATTACAATGTCTAGGCCAAAAATCATGCAAGAAATAGGTCTGATGACCAGATTTCAAGCCTGCCCCTATGACAGTCATAGCATTGGTGTAAAAAGGATTTTCAAATACCTGTAAGGGAAAATAAAGTATGGGTTGTGGTATGGTAGAAGAAAAGAGTTCAAATTGAGGGCTTATACTAATGTTGATTGGGCTAGCATTATTGATGACATGAAGATCACCTCTAATGCAACATTCTTCTTGGGAAACTACTTAGTGTCCTGGGTTAGCAAGAAACAAGATTCCATTTCCTTATCAACTGCTGAAGCAGAATCTATTACAACTGCCACTTGTTTCTCACAAATTCTCTGGATGAAGCAGAACTTGAAAGACATTAAGGTAGAGTTGACTAATCCAATTCTAATCATGTGTGATAACACTAGTGCTATCATCATCTCTAATAATCCTATCATGCACTCAAAGTCTACGCATATTTCTATCAATTTTCATTTCTTGAGAGAAGAGGTTGTTGCTAATATTATTCGACTTGAATTTTTTACATTGAAGAACAACCAGCATACATATTTACTAAACCACTTGCAAGAGAACCCTTTGAGTATCTCATGAATCAGATAGGGGTTGTGACTCCTCCTCCCAAATGACTCAACTCTAATGTGTGTTGGTAGCTACTCAACATGTGGGATCAATTGAAGAGTAGGATGCAGTGGTTCAGGGGGAGTTTTGAAGAGAATTCTTCACCATTGATGACAAAGGGGGGGAAATTACTGGTGCTAAGAAGAAGAACAACGATGAAGAAGACCATGTATGGTTTCATGGGGAGTTTACATTGTTTCCATCAATGCCAAAGGGGGATATTGTTGGACAATTGGAACTATCTAAATTGTTTGTGGAACCTAATATGTTGGCATTGATGCCGACTATACTGTCATTGAGATTAGAGGTAGCAGATGTTGGTAATGATGAGTATGTTGTTTAGGGTGAGTCCCATGGTTGCTGCATTTTTCTGTAGAGAATAATCATAGTAGGTGGCTTAGTGGAGAATCCATAAAAAGATGACTATGATGGTTGGAAGTCCCAGAGTTTGGAGGAGACTATTTCTCAAGAGATCAGCTTAAATTCTACTAAAATTGGCATAGTCAGAAAATGTTATGGAAGATCTTTCCAATGGTATGTTGAAGACTGGAAAAGGCCTTCTCAATCAGGAGTTACAGTCAGTTGAAGTTTGCAGATAGAAGAGCTCATTTTCTCAAGACTTAGGAAGTTTTTAAACTAAGGTCTAACTTAGGTGAGTCAGGCCTATTCAGAGGTCGGGCCGCATAACAGAGTTTGCAAGAGAATAAATCCCCGTCTCCCGACCCTCGACTTGTGTGGGACCATCTCCAAGTTGGGAGATGAGTCTAGTCAGGTCAATCGGAGGTCGGGGAGTGAAACAAGGTTTAGCGAGAAGAACAAAGTCCTGACCCCCGACACTTGACCTATGTGGGACCCCATACAGGAAAGCAAGTGGCTAAATGTGATTGGCGCATGGTGATGTGTTGGCAGAAATGAGGCAGATGATGTCAGCATGATGTGGCAGTATGGAGGACACGTGGTAGGAAAACTCAATAGTTTTGGTTAATATAACGGGCCAAATCTAGGTGACACGTGTCACCATACAAAAGGTGCCACATGGCCTAGATGAGTTTAGCATGACATAAAATGATGATGTGTTTAAACCTTGAAGTTTGCACCAAGTAGTTGTTTTGTGAAGTTTTTCCCGTGTATTTTGTTTTCGGCGTTGAATGAATAGAATAGGCCAAAACAGTGAAGAAGGACCCTAGTCGGGCATGTGGGTAAGTTAGGGTCGAGGCAAATGCAGGTGCATAAGCAGGAAGAATGGGTCGACTCATGACCTCCGAACCAACATTGAAAGATGTGCCTAGGAATCAATTTGTGGTGCTTTTCAATGTTAAAGTGTTGTGAGGTCTCCAAGTCAAGTTGTAACATCAGAGGAAAACAAAGATGCAAAATAGGTGAAACGGACTGACACACGACCTTCAAAACTCTCGACAAATATTGAAAGGTGTGTCCAGGAATTAGCTTTTCATGGTCTTCCTATGATTATTGGTGACTTCATTAACTATGGCAGAGCATCAAAGTTGGTGTTAGAATTAATGGCAACTACAAAGAATAGAGCCAAGGAAGAAAGGACCTTGGCTTGCAGAGAAAATTTAATGGGCCTGGTTCAAGTGAAAACTAGCTTTCCCCAATATTTATTTCACACCATGAAGAATTAAATGAAAAAAGACGGATGGGCACAAAATATCGTGAATTGAAGCAAGAAAGTCATGCCTGAGGTACGGGTTGTTCACTAATATCAATTTGTAAGCATTGGAGTGCACGATTTAACTCTTAACATACAAAATCACTTAGATGTCCATCCTTTGCATTAAATTAGTTTTCATGACTCAGAACACAAGTTACAACAACATGAAAGAGCCTTGTTGTTTGGGTTCAATTTATATGAAATTTATTCTTAGTATGGGAGACACTCAAATGGACATGCTTTTCATTAATTCTAATGCAACTACAGTTATATCCCATTCTCAGTGATTAATGTAGTTCCAGTGGCTATGCACTATGATGGAACAACAACATGGATAGACATTCAAAAGTACACTTCCAGGCACTGTATTGCAGAGACAACAAAGAAAACATTGATCACAACAAATGAGAGGAACAAAACATTGGAGAGTAGTTATGCAAAGGGGGGAATTCAAACGTGGTGAGAAAAACATAGTGCAGAGTTGTGGGTGCATGACTAAGCTAAGTCTCACTAAGAGAAGGTGTATCATAGGATCGAGATCTGATCTGGTTGAGCAACATAAAGCATAGTTCAAAAGAGAAATGGGGAGATGAAAGAAAAGGATTGGTAATAGAACAAAACACATTTGTATTTCTATGTATATGAATTTTCCTTTGTTTTCAGTTTAAAAATTGTATGAAAAGTATAACAATATCTAGAGTCGGTAGTTTCCTATATTCATAAGAAGTCGGTGCCTCTTGGAAAGTAGTGGCTTGTTATCTTAAGGGGGTTGGTGCCTCTCGTGAATTGATGCTCATAAAAAAATTGATGTAATTAAGTAGGTGCTTAATTTAAATCATAACAACAAACATATTGGTGGTTTCTCCCTTTGGGTTTCGACGTAAAAATCCTTGTGTCAATATGTGTATGTTGATCATGTGATGGATTGTGTGTACATGTGAATGTCGTATCCTATTGTTTATTTTTATTGTGTATGAATGTTCTCACAAGTAACTGACAGTTGTAAAAAGAATTAAATATTTATACTTAAAGGTTTAAGAACCTCACTATTATTGATTCACCCCCCTAGTAATTCCTTATTCCAAAAACTATTTCTCGTCTTCTCTTCTGTGTCCTCCAACATTGTTGCAGTTGTCTTATTGCAAATTAATGAAGAAGAGAAAGAAAAACCAGTGGATTTTTTTAGCCAAGTACTGAGGGATGTAGAGTTGAAGTATGATACCTTGGAAAAATAAGCTTATGCTCTAGTTAAAGCTACGAAATCTTTTAGGACTAATGTTATACGATCAAAAATCATTGCCTATGTCCCTACGACACTTCTGATGGATTCTCTTACGTAAGAATATAGTGAAGGAAAAGGAGGAAGTGGATAGCTAAAATCCAGGAATATGATATGGATATCAAGCCAACCAAAATAATAAAGTGGTAGGGTTTGGCTAATATTTGATCAGAGGAAAATTTTCAAGCAATGGGGATAAATTTGTTGGCTGAGACTTCCAGTCCAAATATAGTGGCTGGAGAGAACTAGTCTAGTGAACAGGATAACATAATCACTTATAAATTCCTTTGTTTGGATTAGTACAAAGACATTGTCCAATATGTATTATTTCTTAGTTGTACAACTTGCTTGGAAAAAGTGAGATATAGGACTCTAAGGATGAAAGCCCAGAAGTATGTAATTATGTATGTTCAACTTTATTGGAAGGATGTTGGTGGCATATTGTTGTTGTACTTACCTGAAGATGAAATTGTTGAGGCTATTAATGAATACCATGGTTGTGTTTGTGGAGGCCATTATAGTTGGAAGATTATGACTCATAAAATTCTAAAGGATGGTTTCTATTGGCCTACCTTGTTTTATGATGTTTACAAGCTAGTGAGAGGTTCTAGGGAATTTCAAATTTTTTCTAAGAAGAATAAGTTGGCTCCATTGCCTTTGATTCCATTTCTTGTGGAAGAACCTTTTAGGCAATGGGGATTGGATTTTATAGGAGAGATTCACCCATCATCCAGTGGGAAACATAAATGGATTTTGACAACCACTAAATACTTCACAAGGTGGGTTTAAGTCATCCCTAACTGGGTTGCAACTGATTGAATGGTCATGAAATTCCTTGAAGAAAATATTTTTGCCAGGTTTGGATGTCCAAAAAAGATAGTGACCGATAATGCCTAGATGGTTAAGTCTATGAGACTCATTGATTTATGTCAGAAGTACAATGTCACACTTGGTCACTCCACCACCTATTATCCATAGGGAAATGGGTTGGCTGAGTCATTAAACAAGACATTAACAACAATTTTAAAGAAAATTATTGCAAAAAATAAGAAAAACTAGGATTCCCAGCTTAAGTTTGCTCTTTGAGAAAATAGAATCACAATAAATAGATCCATTGGGAAATCACCATTTTGAGCTAGTATATGGTATTTTTGCACTATTCTCCATTCAATTGGCTATTCCATTAGATAAATTAATTCAAGATGTAAAGGAGGAGTCAAATCCACTGACTCGCAGGATAAACTAGTTGGTTGAATTGCAGGAGGACAAGGAGCGGGTGAGTCAGAATCTACTCAAATGCTAGGAGAAGATGAAGGGCATGTTTCATAGAAAGGCCAAAGATAGAGTTTTCCAACTGGGGAATCTTGTGCTTAGGTGGGATGTTAGGAGGGAAGACAAAGGTAAGCATGAAAATTTTTACCCCTTGTGGTTTGGACTGTTCAAAGTAGCTGAAACCAACGAAAACAATACATTCTTACCAAAAAATATGGATGGTGAAGTGCTTGAGTTTCCTGACAATGGGCAATACCTCAAGCACTAATTTCAGTATTGAAATTAGGTACCCACATCCATTGTAAATACCGGTGAGTCATTGTAAATAAAATGGTGTTTGTCTCATTTTTAGTTTTTGATGTATATTTTTTACTCCATCTCCATCAAAGGCTACTAGTTTGTAGGTTCTTAGTGCCTTGCCTGCAAGACACTGTCCCTAGTTGGAGCCAATGTTGACTCTTTTTTTCTTAAGTTTTACAAACCAGACGAGTAGGGTACAAAACATAGTAGAGATTGGACCCATTTACAGAGCAACATATGAGCTCAATAGCCATGTCAAGTCCACTCAATTAGAAAATGCTCAGGAAGAGATTACTAACAATATGAAAAAGTCTTAAATTGGCCATAGGGTTCAAAATATGAGGATAGCCAAAGCAGAGCCTGTGAGAGTCAAAGCCCCGAAACCCTGGAATCCTATGACTCATTATGAAATCAATTGTGAGAGGCTCAAGGGATCGGAGTCCATAAATCCATAAACTATTAAAAATGGGGGTGTCTATTAATGAAATCCCGTAACATAAATTGAAGGCCTAGAAGCAGTGACCTCCAATCCCCATGACACTTTGCTAAATAAATCCTCAAAGGATCTGGGAATAGACCATTTACAGAATATTTGTACACAAAAAAGAGCCAGGGACCCTTCTTTCTCTTTTGACCCCACAGGTGGCAACATATCATTAGGCATGGATGATGTCATCAATCATTCACTGAGAGGTGGATATATGGAAAGCCATTTTGGAGCCTTTAGGTACCTTAAGGGAAGAGATATGGTTGACTGTTGGATTGATCATAGTTGAACACATGGATTGGTTGACGACAACATGACATCATCGAGGTGGTATACCCCAGAAGGTCAAAATCCCCATAACTATTTCTAATTGCATTATGAAAGGAGCCAGGTACTAGGGGCCAGGGCGCCAGAGCATCCGAGTTCAAGCTCAACAATAACAAGGACCATTCTTAGCATGGAGAAGTCATCAAGTGGCAATTAACCTTCCTCATATATTAGATATAAATTATTAAGGGGGTCCACCTAAGGAGTGAATTACTGCCCATCATAAAGAAACCTCACCCGAAAGGAGCTCCGGTGGGTGAACAAGCGCAGTCATTAAGCCAACACTGCCCCCCCTAGAAAGCCAATGTCAAGAAGGCATTATTTTTAGATCAAAAGTTGTGATAGCCTTACCTCCAACCCCACCCAAGTATCCTGCCGGGGAGATTAAAAGGACCCACCACCTGTCAGGCCAATGCAGCGACCACATCCCCCGTTGGGATCATTATCAAGTAAGTGTGGCAAGTGAGCATGGAAATAAGTTGATATATATCCTTCCTCCCTTGTCCTCCATCCAACACAACTCTGCCACATGTCTCCCCTACGTCCTCTACTCATTTTACACCTAAAACCCCCGATAATTGACCACTAAACCTCACACGTTGATCATTGTAGTTTAAAACTATTCTACTTAAAATATCACATGCGCAAGCCATTCCATCTATTAGCACTTGTTTTTGTGAGATACCTTTGCCCACAGCCTAAGGACTCCTGAGCCTCATCAACTTCTAGTTTCCTCCGCACGCCAAGTAATTTCCTAGTGCTCTCATCCCTGTATAATTGTCCACCATGCTCAAATTAAAAAAGGGCTCATCAAAAACCCTTAAGAAACACCAAACAAAACCCTCAAGCCACAATAAACCCCTCATGGACACCGAAGGGAAAATACATGACCCCTTCTACCCTCTAAATTTCTCCAACCTTTGTTTCAACTTTTATGGCTGCCATTTGAATAAGGAATATCCCTTTTGTGTTGTCGAGTTAGGGCTATATCACCTTGTCACCCCTATGGTGTACCATTTCGCAAAATTCATTTCCTAGCTCATGGCCACATTCGTGAAAGAGAAAACTAGTATTTTTTCTCCACCAGGGAGAAAATTCTAGAGGTCACCCCTGAATTGATACATGCCTTCCTTTCCCTAAAATCCCCAAGATTAGAGAAGTTTATAGAGACCACACTCTTACATTATTATGTCAGGCTCTCATATGGAGAGAAACAAGTATTTCACAACTAATCCTGGCCCTAGATACCCAATTTCTTGCCAGCTCAGAAAGCCTTCCCATTTCCCTATTTTTAGAATCCGTGGAACCCATCCTCTTTGTTATCCTATGGCTATTCAAGATGATGAGACAACAAATGTATGGAAAGTAACCTTAGGTATTTCACATAAAATGATGAAGTCAAATATTTTCATTGACATTCCTTCTTTCTTAGATGAAGCCATCAAATTCTGGTGTGAACAATTCCACCTAGCTTCCTCCTTCATTTATTATTATATATTTGTTTACATGTTTGTTTACACTCATGTGGAAGAATTTGAGTACCTGGGCCTCAACGTCATAGATTCCGATAAGAAAAGGAAATATGTGGTGGAATAGGATAGTTCTTTGAAGAAGAAACCTGATAATGAGGGGTTTACCCATTTTATCTCCACTTTCATGGCCACTGCTTACAAAATTATTAACAAATTCTCCCCTCCTAGAGTCTTACCCCAGTAGAGGAGGATCCTTCAGCTCAACAAGGACACTAGGGTGGGTGACTGGTATTTGTTTGAAGACTACATTGAAATTTGAGTATATGGGTATGAATTTCTTCCCTACCAATTTCCCAGATTTATGCCCATGAGAATTTTTGTGTTGGAATTCATCAAGAAAAGCTTAATCACAAGCCATGATGATGGGCCCCTTTGTTGTGAACTCTACACGGACTTTCCAAAAGGTGGAACTTATGTTAAAGGAGTTGGAATTTGAACTCGAAGAAGTTTGGCATTATGATCCTCATGGTGTTATTTCTGGTAGGAGGAACGACATCAATTCTTCTACTTATGAACATGAATCTAAGCCAAAATTAGAATGGAATTAGCTAATTTGTTAGAAAATTAAGTCACAGAGAAATGGAACACAGAATATTGTGGAAACAAAAACACATAAATGCATAAAACAAGAGAGAGACATATATATGTGGTTCACCCAATTTGGGCTATGTACATGGATAAAAAGCCAATCCTTCCTTTTATATTATCCAACAAAATGAAGAGATACAACCTACAAAAAATTCATTGTAGTTTCTTGTTTGCTCTATTGTCCTCTCTCTTTCTCTCTCAAAATAATAATCCATAGTCACAATACAATTCCCTCATATAAACTAAGGATTTCATTCTAGGGAAAAAAACCCTAAATTAACATAACTTCTACTGTCATATCATCCACCTAATGAACAACCCAGATTGACTACGAAATTGAAATATTTTACGAGGTAATTTTTCGTCTATTTTTAGCTTCGAGGGGGTTGCCCCTGAACCCCCGTCGAGGGCCCACTAGCCCCAGACCCCCACAGGAGGGACAAATACCCTATCCACACCCCCACGTGGAGGGGTGTATAGTCTTCCTGTGGTATACAAATGGTTGAAACAAGACCTATGAATTAGGAAGATAATCAGGCTCCACACCCAACAATCTCCCACTTGGAGATTGATTATAACAACTCCATCATTGCTTCACTTGTTGGACAATGCTTCCATTTTGTACCTAGTTTTTTCTCATCTTCATCATCATACTTGAAGACCAATTGAAACTAAGAAGAAATTTAGTTTCTCCTTGGTTACAACCTTCATTAACATATCTGTAGGATTCTGGCTAGTGTGTATTTTTTTCTAGCTTCAACTACCCATCTTCCAACATTAACCATATGAATTGGTACTTTGGATGTATATTTTTAGACTTGGAATGAAATGCTGAGTTATTTGCAATATTAGTGGCACTCTGGTTGTCATTGTATAACCTTCCCCTCTTTTTCTTCTTTCCCAATTCATCCATAAACCTTTGTAACCAAATCATTTCTTTACTAGCCTTTGTAGCAGCAACATACTCTACATCCATTGTTGAAAGTGCAATGATGTTTTGCAATTTTAAAACCCAAATGAAAGTTCTTTCACCTACAATAAATACATATGATGTGGTGCTCCTCATGTTATCTCTATCACCTGCCATATCTGCATCAACATATCCATGTAAATAAATGTTTGAACCACCAAAGCATAATCCTTAATTCGTGGTACCTCTCAAATACTTGAGAATCCAATTCAATTCCATCCAATGATCTTTTCTTGGATTGTTCATATACCTTCTTACAAATCCCACTGCATGTGTAATATCAGGCCTTGTGTAGACAATTGCATACATTAAGATTCCAACTACTGATGCGTATGGAACTTTACACATATAATCCATCTCCTCTTGAGTCTTGGGACACATCTCATTACTTAGTTTGAAATGGCTAGCCAAAGGTGTAATAACTAGTTTTTCATTATGTATATTAAATCTTTCCAACACTTTTTCTATGTACTCACTCAGAGACAATGCTAATTTGCGATTTTTCCTGTCTCTAGTTATTCTCATACCAAGGATTTGTTTTGTAGCACTCAAATCTTTCATCGCAAATGGATTTTCCACTTTTCTTTTGAGCACATTTATTTCCTGCATGTTAAGACCCTACAACAAGCATGTCATCTGCATACAATAGAAATATAATGTAACTTTTTCCATTTCTCTTTTCAAGATAAACATAATGGTCAGAGCGTCATCTAGTATAACCTTGTTCAGACATAAACCTATCAAATTTTAGATACCACTTCCTTGGAGCCATTTCTGAGACATATAATATCTTCTTCAATTTGCACACTAATTTTTCCTTCCCTTTGATCTCATACCCTTGTGTCTACTACATATATATTTCTTCCTCCAAATCCCCTTGGAGAAAGGTTGTATTTACATATAACTTCTCAAGATGCAAATATTCTACTACCACTAGACTTAAAATAGCTCTGATTGAAGTCATTTTAACAATAAGAGAAAAAATTTCATCAAGGTATATATTATTTTGTGCAAACCCCATTACAGCAAGTCTAGCCTTATACCTTTATTTTCCTCCATCTTCTTCCTTCAACATGTAAACCCATTTGTTCTGCAATATTATTTTACCTGTAGGCAACTTGACAAAATCCCAAGTCTGGTTATGCATCAAGGAGTCCATCTCTTCTTCCATGGCTTACTCCCACTTTTTCTTGGTTTCTATCTGCATTTATTCTTCATATATTTCTGGTTCACCAGAATCAGTCAACAATACATAATATGATGAAGGAGAGTATCATTCGGGGGGTCTACTTATCCTGGTAGATCTTCTAACACCACTTTCAAGTGTTTGAGGTGCCTGTTGCTGCTGTTGTTGATGTTGTTGTTGTGGATGGAAACTAATCATTATGATTTTCAAGAAACTTTACTTTTTCTATGATCTCATCAAGCACTGTGTATTCTTTGTTTTCCTTTTCCTATTTCTTCCCCAGCATCTGATCCTTATACAAGGCCTTTTCATTGAATATGACATCTCTACTCCTAATGATTTTTTGATTTTCATAATCATATAAGAGAGAACCAAAATCATTAACACAATATCCAATAAAGGTGCATTTCTTTGATTTTTCCTCAATCTTTATTCTATTTTCTTTATTGGTGTGAAAAAAGGCTTCACAACAAAAAGTCTTTAAAAATGGATAGTTGACCTTGTTGGGTTGTGTTATATTCTTTCCACGTAGTTAACAGGGGGTTTGAATGGCACCCGTAACCCCACTTTATGGGGTCCGGGGCAGTGCCCTGAAATTTTTTGGTTTTGGACCCTATGTTAGGTTGGGCAAACCCACCTATGGTTTTGTGCATGATTTTCGCACATGTTTTTTGGACACGATGGTTTTCGGTCCATGGTATTAGATGTTTCGGCATGTATAAATATGTATTGTAACATTGAAAGGAACATAATGAAAAATCAAGCTAGTAGTCCCGGTTTTGGGATCCAGTGGGAAAATCTCTGTGTATATGTGTTTTATGTGTTATGCTCTCACATTGTTTATTTTTCTGTGTTTTAGAATTCGTATGTAGGTAAAACCTGTACGGGGTTAAAAACTACATTTGGTATCAGAGCAGTTTTGGCTTCAAGGGGACGCCTTTATTGTTGAGGGGTTTTGCTCAGGTATGTGGTAGACCCTGTTCAGTGGGAGATCTGCGAGATCGATTCTAGTGGTGAAAGAAGATGGTGAGTAGTGGAAATATAGAGATCGAGAAATTTAATGGTCAGAGTTTTGAGTTGTGGAAACTCAAGATGGAGGATCTGTTGGTGGATAAAGATCAGTGGATCATGGTAGATCTAGGTACTAAACCAACGGGAGTGTCCGATGAAGAATGGAAGAAGTTGGATCGGAAGGCAAAGAGCACAATACGATTGTGTGTCTCAGATTCAGTATTGTTGAATGTATCAGGGGAAGCTACGACGAAGGCTTTGTGGGAAACGTTAGGGACTTTGTACCAATCTAAGTCTCTGGTGAATAAACTGTTCCTGCGAAAAAAGTTGTATAGCCTGAGGATGAAAGATGGAGACTTGGTGGCAGAGCATCTGAATGCATTTAATACTATGGTAAGTCAGTTCGCATCTGTTGATATTAAAATTTCAGATGAAGATAAGTGCATTAGTTTTTGTGTTCTCTACCAGATTCGTGGGATAGTCTGGTTATTGGAGGAGATGAGACAGAAAAATATGGAGAGCCAGAATGGTGATGCCTTGTCTATATGAGGACGGTCCCAGAACAGAAACAAAAATAAGTCATCGAGTGGGAGATCTAAATCTCCAGGAAAACCTGTAAAGGTGGTGTGCTGGAAATGCGGAAAGGAAGGCCACTTCAAAAGGGACTGCAAATCTAAAGCTCCTGACAAAGGAAAGGGATTTGATGAGGCTCCTTCTGTAGAGGTGAAAACCACCTTAGATGAAGGTGGGGATGTGTACTTGGCTTCTTCAAGTACACATGTAGATCATGAGGCATGGTTAATTGACTCAGGTGCATCCTTTCACTTCACTCCCCATAGAGAGTGGTTTTGCGAGTATGAGAAATATGATGGTGGTGATGTCTTCTTGGGGGATGACAAGAAAGCTAAAATCGTTGGTCGTGGAATGGTAAAGTTGAAGTTGCAAGGTGGATGAGTTAGAACACTTCCAGGTGTTCTACAAATTCCTGCATTGGCCAGAAATCTAATTTTTGTAAGCAAGCTGGATGATGCAGGTGTAAAAATAGTGTTCAAGAAGGATACCTGCAAGATGGTTCGGGGAGCACTGGTATTTATGTGGGGAGTTCGGATTGGAACTCTGTACAAGCTGCAAGGTAGCACTGTTGTTGATGGGTGCAACAATTATGTGGTTCCTAAAAATGGAGCAGAAAATATAGTGGTCTCTGGAGAGAAGACCATGATGTGGCATCAAAGGCTTGGACATTTTGGAGAGAAAGGCCTTTGAATACTTCATGGTAAAGATATGGTAGAAGGTATGAGTAATAGCTCTCTGGATTTTGATTTCTGTGAAAATTGTGTATATGGGAAGTAGAATCGGGTGAGTTTCCCCTCTGGTAGTAAGAGGGCGAAACAGATATTAGAACTTGTGCACAGTGATGTGTTTGGACCTGTGAAGGTTCCATCACTGGGTAAGTCTGTGTACTATGTATCATTTATAGATGACTTCTCAAGGAATACATGGATATATTTCCTTAAGAAGAAATCTGAAGTCTTTGACAGGTTTAAAGAATTTAAGGCTCTGGTGGAAAACCAGATAGAGAAGAAGATAAAGGTGCTGAGGACAGATAATGGTGGAGAGTTTTGCAGTAAGGAATTTGAAGAATTCTGTAAGAAGTGTGGTATAGCACGATAGAAGACTACTCCATATACACCTTAGCAAAATGGAGTTGCAGAAAGAATGAATAAGACATTGATGGAAAGGGCAAGAAGCATGCTCAGTGGTGCCAGGTTAGGACAGGAATTCTGGGCAGAGGCGGTGGATACTGCATGTTACCTGGTCAACAGGTCACCTTCATCAGCGTTGGAGGATAAGACTCCACAAGAGATATGGACTGGTAAGAAACCCTCTCTTTCACATCTGAGGGTATTTGGATGTGACACATGTGTACATGTTTCAAAGGAGAAACGAACCAAGTTGGATAGTAAATCTGAAAAGTGCATCTTTATTGGGTATAAGGATGGTTTAAAGGGTTATAAGCTTTGGAACCCAGTCACACGGAAGGTTGTGTACAGCCGAGATGTGGTGTTCAGAGAGGTGAAAGATGTTATTAAACATGAAGTCCAATGAAAGGAACCTGAGAAGATAGAGTTTGAGCTAAAGGAGGAAGAATCAGAATCTATAGCAGAGGAGGAATCAGAAGATGAAGAGCCACAAACTCTGGCTGTGAGAAGATCAGTTCGAGAAAGAAGGTAGCCTGAAAGGTATAGTCCATCTGCTTTCTGTTCAAATTTTTCTTTATCTATTACTGATGATGATCCTAGAACTGTGAAGGAAGCAGTAGATTCAGAGGATGGAAAACTCTGGAAAGAGGCCATGGTTGATGAAATGGCATCTTTGCACAAAAATGAGGCTTGGGATCTGGTGGAGTTGCCAGCTGGGAGGAAACCCATTGGCAGCAAATGGGTGTTCAAAAAGAAGACAAATGCAGAAGGAAAAGTGGAGAAATACAAAGCTCGGTTGGTAGTAAAAGGTTATTCCTAGGTGTCGGGAATTGATTTTGGTGATATTTTTTCTTCTGTTGCCAAGGTAACTTCTATTAGATTACTTTTGTCTGTTGTTGCTGCTTTTGATTTTGAGGTAGAACAGATGGATGTGAAGACAACATTTCTTCACGGGGATTTGGAAGAGGAGATCTACATGAAGCAACCTGAAGGCTTTGCGGTGAAGGGTAAGAAAGAACTAGTATGCAAGTTAAAGAAGTCTTTGTGTGGGTTAAAACAATCACCAAGGATTTTCTGTTAAAACATTGTTTATTTTTCTATGTTTTAGAATTTGTATGTAGGTAATTTCTGTACGGGGTTAAAAACTACATGCCTTTTTACCTATCCATGCCTCCTCTAGAATACCACCATCCAAGGAACTTGAAGGCCCTCTTTTATCAGATTAAGAACAATATCTACAAAATCTACCCAAAATTGTAAGGGTAATCTTGCATGCAATCTCATGCACCTTGCACACTCCATGATTCTTTTGTTCATTCTTTCCGACACACCATTTTCATGTGGTGTTCTTGGAACTGTCTTCTCTCTACAAATTCCATTCTTTGAACACTAGTTATCAAACAATTTGCTTCTATATTCATGTCCATTATTTGATCTGAGACACTTCAACTTGGATTTTAGAGATCTGTGGCTTGTGTCTTTTGAATCAGTGATCGGAGAATCCACAGTTTTAACATCTTTATACCAACGTTTCAAATCCCAAGTGGGATCCATCATCAGGGCTGAAGAATGATGATACAAGAAGAGCAAAAAACCTAAATAAATACTAATGAGGAGGAAGAATAAGAGAGAACAAAGAGTCGGCTCGAATTTTTAATTTTAATTATTAATTATTAATAATAATTATTAATTTGATTATTATATTAATTAGTTAATATGACTTAAACATATTAATTAGTTAATTATTAGTCAACCTTAATCCTAATCACTAAAATTTTCTAATATGATTTGAATTATTTACTTTATATAATAATTATATTAATATATTAATCAATATATTAATTAATTAATCAATTATTATATTTAATTATTAATATTCAATTATAATTAATTATTCATTATACAATATTAATTAATTATTTATATAATAATTGATTTCTATTGTTGTAGTTTCATATTAATTAAATTTATTAATTAATATATTAATTATAAATATCATTTATGTTTAATAATTAGTAATTAATATGAATAACAAGAAAATATGATTATTATTAATTATGTATAATAATTAATTATTTATAATAATTAATATGTATAACAATAATATTATTAATACTAATTTATTATTTATTTATAATATTAACTTATTATAAAAATTAATTATTTATAATAATTAATATGAATAAAATAAAAATAAAATTAAATTAAAAATTCGAGCCGACTCTTTGTTCTCTCTTATTCTTCCTCCTCATTAGTATTTATTTAGGTTTTTTGCTCTTCTTGTATCATCATTCTTCAGCCCTGATGATGGATCCCACTTGGGATTTCAAACGTTGGTATAAAGATGTTAAAACTGTGGATTCTCCGATCACTGATTCAAAAGACACTTCAACTTATTTCCCGTCTCATTCTCAACAAAAGCTTTCCATTTCTTGAAAGTATCAAATACATCATATTTATTCTGAATATAATAAATCTAGGTTTTCTTAGTTGCATCATCAATAAAAGTAACATAATAGTGAGATCCATAGATAGATGATACTTGAGAAGGTCCCCATACATTTGTATGCACAAGCTCTAATTTTTTGCTCTTCTTTTCCTTCCCAACTCTAATAAATCTGACTCTCTTCTACTTTCCATAAACACAATTTTCACAGAAATCCAAAACATCATGCTTCAAACTTGGTAACAAATTTCTTGAGTGAAGAATCTCCATCCCATTCTCACTCATGTGTCTGAGCCTATGATTCCACAATGTCATATATGCTCCTGTGGAGGTTAAAGACTAAGAAAAATAGAGGAGTGAGGATGTGAATGGTAGAGGTAGCAGAGATAGAATGGGAGAGATAGAGTGGGCACGATTAGAACAGGGGATCCAAACCCAATCGATGTAGGGGAGAGCAGGAAAAGAGAGAGGGGAAGACTGATACCATGGGGAGCTTGGGAAAGGAGTGTTGAGAAGGAAATAAGGGAGATAGAAGTGCGAGAGTTGCAGAGGAGAGTGAGGAAATAAGTGAGGGAGCAAGAGAATAAATAACCGAGATGGGTGGAGGGAGATAGCATGGAGAGAGGGAAGGAAGGGGAGTCACGGGGAAAATGGGAGAAGGTGTCAGTCTTGGGGGTCAAACAAATCCATAGGAAAAGATTAGAGAGGATTTGGGGAAGATTATGATTCAGAATTGATAAGATGGGAGGAGATATAGTGGCAGGCCAACCCAGATTACAAAAAGACATTAATTGGATTGGCTGGAAGTTGGAGGAATTATGGTATTGGGAGGTGGAAATATTCATGTACTATACAAACTTCTTTAAAAGGTCATGCCACAAACTTTTTGGCTTGAATATCAGCTTCTTTGTTATTCTCCCTTAGAATATGCATGAAGGTGACCTGTCCTTGGTTGATTAGGTGGTGTCTAATCCTTTTAGTTATTTGACTCAATGCAGAATTCTTTGGATTGGTATTCTTGTTCATATCTTGAATTAGAATGGTTGAGTCTCCAAAGATGATTGGATTCAAAATGTTCCTCCTTAATATTTTTGCACCCAATAGGAGGTCGTGGGCCTCGACCTTGTTATTTGTTGTTATACCCAATCCCCATTCGAAGGTTATGGGATTTTTCCTGCCCTGTTCATATAATACACCTCCTGCTCTTGAATTCCCAGGATTTGATTTCGATGCCCCATCAAAAAAAAGACATGGTATTTTGAGGGAATTCATCCATAGAATGAAATCATCCTTTTTTAGTCTGATTTTCCACTTTATGCAAGTGTCTTTCTTGTTTGGAGTGGATGAAATATTGGGTTTTCTGTTTGCATTGGAAATCCAAACACATTCCTCTTACTATAGTTGATTAATATCAATTGTATTCATGCCTTTGACTGATAAAAACTCAAAAATTAAGGCCCAAGATTTGGAAAGAATTTTACATATGTCAAAGGTTTGATTGTTGAAAATATTATGATTCCTTGCAAGCTAGATTTGCCAGCAAAGGAAAGAGGGGATGCTTGTCCAATATCTTTTGATAGTGAGTTTGTTTTTGAGAGAATATGGATAATATTTTCCCCAAGAAAGGTAAAACACATTGAATGGATGAGAGAAATTCAGATTTAGTTCTAGAGGACTTGCTAACAAAGTCCAACACTTTTTTGCAAATGGGCAATCAAGGAAGAGATGTTGAATGTTCTCTTTGGCCTTATGGCACATAGAACACCAAGATGGTTTGGAGATTCCTTTTTTTCAAGTTATCAACAATGATTATTTTCGCTTTGAGAAGGGTCCAAATACATATTTTGATTTTAGGTAAGTTTTCAACTTCCCACATCGATTTCCAAGGGATCCAATCCTGATTCCCTTGCTGTTGTTGAAGATTCATGTATCCCGACTTCATTGTGTAATCAGCTCCAGAAGGATCCCAAATAAATGAGTCCTGAGTGTCTTAGTTGATGGGGGCAACTCCTTTGAGGTGTGAAGTTAATACATCCCATTGATTTCTGAGATTGTGGGGAAGGTTGGGAGCATTCCAATTTTTCCATGTTTTATCATTTTGATGCCATTGTGAAATTGACTCAATAGAGGTGAGCCCTTTTATATTCATCCATCTTCTTAACTGTTGAATTCCTAGGAGATAAGCTAAAGGAGGATTTCCCAATAGGCTGTCATTCCAAACATTTATCTCTCAACCATTCCCTAACAGCCTTGAGGTGTTTTCCTTGAGGAGAGGGAGGACTTTTTTTATTAACTTCCACACTTGAGTACAAAGCCTGATTGGAGTTCTTTCTGAAAGGAGGGAGAATCGAGAATAATTTAGATATTTAGACTCCAAAACCTTCTTCCACTAGCAATGAAAGTCCTCCATTCTCATAGGAAGAGGTTACTTGGCCCCATTTAACTAAACTGAACACTTTTGTATTTGATTTTCCTCCTTGCCACAAAAAAATACTGATTATTAGTTCTATTTGTTTTTGAATTCTTGTCGGAGCTAATAATGCAGAAAATTGGTAAATAGGAAGAGCTATAAAAAATGATTTAATTAAAGTTACTCTTCCTGCTAGGTTTAGCCAAATCATTCCCTGGTTTTGCATCTCTCTTTTCATTTTCTCAATGAATTTGATCCATAATTATGATTTCATATTTTCTTTGGAAACATGGAGGCCAAGATATAAGAAGTGGCTCCATCGAATTTGAAGTGGAATTTCCAAAATTTAGGCAATTCTTTGAAGATTTTGAGATGGTGCATTCCAGCCATAGATTCGACATTTTTATTGTTGAGAAGTCCTCCATAGACCTCCATGAAACTGTCAAGATTTTTCTAAATCTTCTTGCAACAATGCAAGATGATCCTCCCATCAGGAGGGTTTCATCTGCAAAAAAAGAGTGGTTTATGCTTTTGATGATAGGTCTTATTGTCAAACCATTTAAGGTTTGACTAACTCTACAATTTTCAAGATATCTTCTCAATGAGTCTGCCATCAAAATGTAGAGGAAGGGGGACAAAGGGCAGCCTTGTGTCAACCCTCGGGAGCTTTGGAAAAATTCACTTGGCCTTCCATTGATGAGGGGTGCGATCCATGGTCCAATAGTACATGCTTTTATGATTTCTATAAACTCTTCAGAGAAGCCAAATTTTTTTAGAATAGTTGCAAGGTAGGATAAATTAACTCAATCAAAGGAATTTTCCATGTTGAGCTTTATGATGACGCCCTACTCATTTTTCCCTATACCTGAATGCAACACTTCTTGGAAAATCATGATATTGTCCATGATTTGTCTATTTGGCACAAATCCACCTTGATTTTCAATGATAAGTTTGGGTAGCAGAGGCTTTAGGCGGTTAGCAAGAATTTTGGTAATAATTTTGTATGAGGTGTTACACAAGGATATAGGGAAAAAGCGACTAAAGGAAGAAGGATTTGATTCTTTTGGGATGAGGGCTAGGAAAGTTGAGTTTGTATAACCCCCTTTCTTTTTTTTCTCGAGGAAGTTTCTGATCATTCTAATAAGGTATTTTTTAATGATAGCCCAATTGTGTCTATAGAAAGCAATTGAGAAACCATCTGGACTGGGAGCCTTGTCAAGATGAAGGCTCCAGACAACATTTTGGATTTTTATTTCATCAACCACTTTCAAAAGATCTGAGTTTAATTTTCCATTTATTCTTTTTGGGATGTGCTTGATGAAGTTTTCAAAATCAGGAGTGGTTGGATCAACAGTTAAAATATTTCTGAAGTGGGTGAATGCTTCTTTTTTGAGATCTTCTTGCCCTTTTATTTCGTGGCCTTCCTCACCCTTTAGATTGTCAATCTTGTTTTTTATTCTTCTCATCCTTGTTGAATTGTGGAAGAAGGCCGTATTCTTGTCCCCTGCTTGAATCCATAGGCTTCTAGATTTTAGTCTCCATTCCTCTTCCTCCTTTATGTTATTCCTACAAAGTTCCCAAAACAATTCTTTCTCCTTAATCTGGCTTTCTTTTTTTTCTTCTGTGCACTGTTTCATTTCCTGCAATGAATCCATTTATTTTTGCAAATATTTTGTTGTTGTTGTTTGTTTCTTTGTGGTTGAGCTTGGCCCAATATTTTAGATCTTTTTTCACTTCTTTTAATTTCATGCGACCATGCCTTAGCGATTATTTTCTTTGCTACTTCATTGTTGTTCCATGATGGATAATAATAGAATGGGAGGGGTCCCAAATTTCCCAAGGTTCCTAAGCTTATTGCAACAGGCTTGTGATCAGATGTAGAGGTATGGCTAATTTTTTATATGACTAAACTATAATTGGCTATTATGTTGTCCTGAATTAGAATTCGATCCAACCTTTCTTTAATGTTGATTTATCTTATTCTTTTGTTCCTCCATGTATAGTTCACATTGCATGGAGGAATTTCCATAAGATTTTGAGTTTCGATTATGCTTTCTTTCATATCACGAGAAGGATCAGTGTGGAAGGTTCCTCTAGATTTCTCTTATGCATTCATTATTAGATTTAGGTCGCCTCCTAAAATAATGTTCTTGTTGTGTTCCTGAAGTATAATGTTTTTGAGAGAATTCTAGCATATCTCTTTCTCTCTGTAGTGATTTGGTGCGTAGATATTGAAGAGGCAAATTTTCTCTTCATTTGTTTTATTTCTTAATTCAGTTTTAATTGAGTGTAGATCTTTTTTTTTGGTGTTGTAGATCCCAGATGTCCTTCCTCCATAAAGTGAAAATTCCTCCAGAGTCCCCTATAGCTTGGAGAGTTGTTCCATCATATTTCCTTGTTTTTTGAATAATTTTCTCCATTTATTTTTCATTTATCTTGGTATCCTAGATCATGAATATGTCTGGATTCTCAGATATTAGGATGTCTTTGACTGAGTTGAGTTTGTAGGAGTGTCCCAACCCTATGCAATTCCAGGAGACCAAGATCATTATTTATTTTGGGTTGATGCCGAGGGACCTTTCCCTCGAGTATAGTGGTGAGTTATCTCCTTGTTTCCTGTACTTTTTTCGAGGAAAGAATCCATCTTTTGTTTGGTTCCCAATGCCATTTCCTTTGTTGCAACTTCATCTCTTAGTTCCCTGTTTATCTTTCTTCCTTGTATTTTGTGAAGATTTAAGGAGGATTGGATTCTTGTAAGAGTTATTTCGTAGGATGGGGGAGGAGGGATAAGAGAAAAGTTAGAGGGAGAAGAGAGGGTGAAGGGGGACGAGGCACTGACCCTTAAACTCAACCCCAGGGTTTTCTCTAGGAGCCACAACATGATACATGATCATTGTCTCCTTTTCATAAGAAATACTTCTACACAATAACAAAATGCATCAAGCTCAATCTCCAAAGGATTCTCCATATTTGGAAGTCCTAAAAAAATGCTTCCTAAATATTCTTCTTAAATATTTTGATGCATTTCTCTTATTCCTTTGTCCAAAGAAACTTACTTTCTCATATTTTTAATGAATGTAAAGGTGAAATAATCTCACAAAAATGTGAAATAAAATTTATAAATACTAAAAATCCTAATGAAACTTCTTAACATTGTGGGATTCATGGGCCTAGGCTACTTCTAAATGTTTTTTTCACTTTGGTTGGGTCAATTCTTATTGAATATCCACCAATCATGAATTCAAGGTATATAAGTACCTATCTAGTAAAATCACACTTCATATTTAACCACAATTTCTTCTCCATGAGGGTTTGTAACACTTGGACCAAAGGGCTTAAGTGTTGCTCCCAAGTCTTCTTATAGGCTAGCATATAATCCAAATATACAATTACAAATGAGTCAATGGAGGGTCTAATAAATTCATTGATGAACCTCATAAATGTGGTTGGTGTGTCAATAATATCAAATAGAAAAAACAACTATTCAAATAGCCTCTCCTTACTTTTAATATCATTATTTCAAGTATATTCCTCCTTAATCCTTATGTAATTGTATCTTGACTTAAGGAACATGGAAACATACCTTTTTCTTGTAATTGGTCCAAACATTCATTAACCCTTGGAAATAGATACTAGTTCTAGATTGTGATCCTGTTAACTATTATGAAATTGTCTCACATACACTATGTCCCATATTCCCTTGGAGCCGACACAATTAGATACCCATATGTAGACACATTCATATTGATAACTCCTTCATCCAATAATCCATGTAGTTACATCTTTATTTAATTACTATCCATAAGATAAGTTGAATATAGATGAATATTTGGTAAGGGTGACTCTAGTAGTAGCTAAATCGCATGCTAAATAGGCCTTATAGATGGTAACCACTTTGGTTCTAAAAGAAAACTTCATACTTACACAAATTTCAACGAAGATATTCCTTCTAATAAATTGCGATATCAACCCCCTTATTCTTTGTCTCTATTGTGTTCCTTCTTAGATCATAAGATCAACCTTACAAATTTCATCGTTATTTGATCAACCTCTTACCCTAATTAGTAGAAATTGAGGATGGTGTCATTTTACCCTTGTAGCTATTGATGAGATAAGTTTTCGTACATATATAAATATCCACTTGTTATTTATTCTCAGGAAAATAACATGTATACCCCATAGATAATGTTATGAAACCAGCTCACAAAAAGGTAGAAAAGATAGTTGAACACCTTAGAATTCAGCCTCTTCGAGGGGGCAACCTCCTTTACATTACACAAATGAATAATTCTTGGATGATACAAATGACAAAACCTCCTTTCTATATATAGGAGTCTAAGGGGTCACAATATAACCAAGCCAGCCTAACAATAATAATATAAAGGCACAAAAATAACAATAGAGGGATTCTATGGGGCACAGTAATAACAATATGGGGAAAATAGGGGCACAACAATATTAATAAGGGATACAACTACAATAGTAATGGGGGCATCACTAGTATTATAGGGACCTAACATGCCCCTCTCCTTCCAAAAAGTGTTGTCCTCAACGCTTGAGTAGTTCTGGATGCTTCTGTATAAAATTCTCATCCTCCTATGCGGAATCTTCAGCGGATAAGTTCTTCCACTTGATGAGATACTCTGAAATGGATCGATTTCGTAGCTGTCAAGTTTGTGTTTCTATGACTGCTTCCAGTTCCAATATAATTTTTCCTTCCTCGTCAAGTTCTGGCAATATTGTTTGAACTGGGAGCTTGTCGCCTATAACCTTCTTTAAACATGAAACATGGAAAACTGGGTGCACTCGAGAAGTTGCAGGAAGCTCCAATTTGTATGCCATAGTACCAATCTTTTGCAACACCTTGTACAGACCATGATACTTTAGTGACAATTTATTATCCTTCTTAGCTTGCTTGAGGGACATTTGTTTATATGGTTGTAGCCGTAGGAATACCCAGTCACCTACATCAAAACTTCTTTCGCTGTGATTTTGATCTGCCTATTGTTTCATTCTATTTTGCGCCAACATGAGGTTATCCTTTAAGAGTTGGAGAAATTGTTGTTGATGCTCGATGTGATGTTCCACTGCTTGAACCTTAGAATTTTCTCTTAAATATGATGTGATGGATGGTGTCTGATATCCATAAAGTGCCATAAATGGGGTCATTTTTGTTGCAATATGGAAGGAAGTGTTATACCACCATTCAGCCAGAGGCAATCATTTGACCCATTATGTCTGTTTATCAGATACAAAGCAACAAATATATCCTTCCAAACATTTGTTTACTATCTCAGTTTTCCCATCAGATTGAGGATGATAAGATGAGCTATGAGCTAACTGAGTACCAAGACAAGAAAATAATTCTATCCAAAAATTTCCAGTAAAAATGGGATCTCTGTCACCTACAATAATCTTTGGGTTTCCATGTAGCTTTTGAATTGTTTCCATAAATGTCGTAGAAACTGTACTGGTTTTAAATGGATGTGATAATGCACAAAAGTGTGCATACTTGGTAAGTCTGTCAACTACCACCATGATGACACTCTTTCCCTCAGACTTGGGTAAACATGTGATAAAATCCATTGAAACCTCCTCCCAACGTTGGCTTGGAATGGATAAAGGTTGTAATAGACCTGGTGTCTTAATTGTTTCAACTTTATTTTGTTGGCATACCAAACATTCCGCCACAAACTTTTGAATATCCGATTTAAGGCCATCCCAAAAAAATTCCTTCTTAACCTTGTGGTAAGTTTTTAAAAATCCTGAGTGCCCTCCTAAGGGAGAAGTGTGCAATTCCAGAAGAATCTTTTGTTTGAGTTGGGAATTCTTATAGAGGTATAAGCGATCATTGTACCATAACAAATCATTTTTCAAGCTAAATGTATCAGATGTATTGGAATCTTGTTTTAACTTTCGAATAAATTCCCACACTTCTTCATCATTCTTCATCATTCTTCCATTCCTCCCTTGCTTCGTTTATCCAATCTGGTTGGATAATAGAACTGGCGCACAACAATGCTTCCACATCCTCATCCTTTCTTGAGAGTGCATCTTCCACAACATTTTGCTTCCCTTTTTTGTATATGATTTCAAAGTCATAACCCAACATCTTTGTGACCCATTTTTGTTGTTCTTCAGAGGATAATTTTTGTTCTAAAAAGTATTTAAGGCTATCGTGATCTGTTTTTACCTTGAATTGTCTTCCCATTAGGTAGAGTCGCCATTTCTTAAGTGCATGTAGTATTGCCAACATTTCCTTCTCATAAATAGCTTTGTGTAAATACTTTCCCTTGATTGGATGACTTTCGAAAGTAATGGGTCTTTCATCTTGCATTAAAACAACACCAATTCCATTTCTGGAAGCATCACATTCCACAGTAAAGGTTTTTGTGAAGTCTGGTGTAGCTAAGATCGGTGCTTGGCACATTGCCTCTTTAAGATGTTCGAAGGCCTTTGTTGCTTCTGGAGTCCATGGAAATTTATCTTTCTTCAACAATGTTGTTAGAGGTGTTGCTATTTTCCCATAATTCTTAACAAACTTTCAATAATACCCTGTCAACCCAAGAAATCCTCGCAAATGCTTTATGGATGTGGGGATTTCCCATTTCTTAATGGCTTTAATTTTTCTAGGGTCTACCTTAACTCCTTCATGAGATACAATATGACCCAGATATTCCACCTCTTGTACTCCAAAGAAACACTTGGATCTTTTTGCATATAATTGTTTCTCCTCCAATAGTTGTAGCACCCTGTCAACGTGTTCAACATGATCCTTCCAAGACTTGCTGTAGATTAGTATATCATCAAAAAATACTAACACAAATTTTCTAAGGAAGGGTTTGAAAATGGAATTCATCAAACCTTGAAATGTAGAAGGTGCATTGGTAAGGCCAAAAGGCATGACCAAAAACTCATAGTGACCCTCATGAGTTCTAAATGTTATTTTCGGAATATCTTGAGTCTTCATTCTGATTTGATGATATCCTGAATGAAGATCTAACTTGGTGAAGTAAATTGATCCATGCAATTCATCCAATAATTCATCAATGATAGGAATGGGAAACTTATCTTTAATAGTGAGCTTGTTGAGCTCCCTATAATCCTGACACATGCACCATGATCCATCCTTCTTGTGCACCAATACTATTGGAGCAGAGAAAGAATTTTGGCTACGTTGAATTATACCAGCCTCAAGCATTTCTGCAACCATATGTTCAATTTCACTCTTTTGGGCATAGGGATATCTGTACGGTCTGATGTTTGGAGGAACACTTCCTGGAATCAAATGAATAGCATGATCATGATCACGAATAGGTGGGAGACCTTTGGGAGTCTCAAATACCTTGGAATGCTTGTCCAAGGCTTTTTGGACATCTGGAGAAATAGATGATTTCGATGTGGAAACATATAGTGAACATAATTGTGCAATTACACCTCGTTGTTCATTTTTTAGAAGCTTTGTCATACCGTTAGAGCTTATTATCTTTCTCGGTTTCCCTGCAATACCCCTTAATTCAACTTCCTTTCCTTCGGCATAAAATTTCATGAAAAGTTCTTGAAAGTTAAAAGCTATTGTACCCAAGGATTGTAGCCATTATACTCCTAGTACAACATCAGCACCTCCCATTGGAATGGAAAGCATTGGGCTATTCAATACATATTCTCCCATGGATAGCTTGATATTATGGCACTTTCCAGAGCAATTTATCGTTCCTCCATTTGCAACCATCACTTGACACTCTGGTGCTGGATATAGGAAGCAATTCAATTCTTTTGCTATCTTACAATGAATAAAATTGTGGGTACTTCCTGAATCAATCAACACTATTACCTTTTTCTTCTTGATATGTCCTTTTATCTTGATGGTTTGAGGAGTGGTAATTCCAGCCAATGCATTACAAGATATGGTCATATTCATTTCTTCTTTATCTAGGCTTTGTTCCTGGAGTATATCCTCTTCTTTTGACCTTTCTTGTTCCTTTTCTTCTTCCTCTTCACAATCTATGTAGAATAATTTCTTCTCAGCACACTTATGACCTTTAGTGTATTTGCTATCACAACTGTAACAAAGCCCTTTTTCTCTTTTTTCTTCCAATTGTTGTGGTGTCAACCTTATAGGTTGTGGAAGGCTAGGGGCAACAACACTTCCATCTTTATAGTTGTGAGTGGTAGGCTTCCTGGTTGCCATAATTTTGCTTTCCATTTTTCTTGCTAACCTGAATGCCTTCTCTAATGAATCAGGTTCCCAAAGTTGAACATCACGTTGGCTATTATCCTTTAAAGTCCCTATGAACACATCAATCCTATGCTCCTCTGGAATATTTTTTACCCTTATGTTCAATTTTTGGAACTCCTCAATGTGCTCCATCATTGAACCCTTTTGTTTGAGACTTATCAATTGGCTAAAAAAAGTGTTGCTTTTTGTATCCTCATAATGTGCTGTCATTTCTTCCATAAAAATTACCCAAGTGATAATTTGTTTATGAGAGAAAAGCCATTGATACCATACAAACTGATTTGGTTCCAAATATAAATTTGCAATACGTACCTTTTGTGTGTTTTGCACATTATTGAGATCGAAAAATTGCTCCATCTGTAGTATCCATGTTGCGGGATCCTTGCCATCAAACTTCCTCATATCGATTTTTGGAATATGGTGGGTCTTCAATCCAACATTAGAGTCTATGAAATCATGATTAACATTTCTTTTGTTCTCATCATGAGTTTATTTTACTACCCTTTCACCATTAGTGACCATTTCTTGTAGCAACTTATTCAAATTTATCTTCAATTCTTCCATCTTATCATCCATGCCATCCATTTTAGCGTCCATGCCATTCATCTTAGCTTCCATGCCATCCATATTAGCTTCTACGCCTTTCTTTAAACAATCCATCTTAGCTTCTACACCTTTCTTTAAACCATCCATCTTAGCTTCTACATCTTTCTTTAAACCATCCATCCTAGATTCTGTTACTTTTTGTGCAAGTGACATTTGTTGCACTTGATCTCATAATTTTGATATATCATGTTGCATTTCTTCCTCTTCTTCATGAGTCATGCTAGAAATTTCAGGTTGCTTACTACGTGTTTGCATTTTCTTTCCTCAGGGCATCAATTACCGATAATAATGCTTTACTATGCCCTTTGAATTCCTTCAAACTGATTTTTCAAACCAAGCTTATGCAAAAATTAAAAAAAAAAACTACACACCTTTTTTCACTTTGTAGGAGCTCAATATCAAATCTGATGTATCTCTGTAATTTCGGATCATCCAGTTCTGAAATCGCAACCTGCAGTAGCCCTCTACGTCCTCTTTCCAATGCCACTAGTCTGATCGAATTTAGATTCTCCAAGGCAGAGTTATACACAATCTCTCAAGATGACCTGATTATAGACCTTTCCAGAAGAGCGAACTTGTATGAAGTGCCAAAAGTCACTGTTTTGACCTTAGTATTTGAAAAATATATACATGAAACTACAGTCCATCCTCTTTCTGTAACTTCTTACGAAATTTCAATCTGATGCTCGAAACAAAAGTTATGACGATTTTCCCAAACTCACCTGTTTGGAATGTAATTCAGGAGTCTGCAAAAAGGCCAACTTGCTCAGATAATATCTCCGCAAATATACTTCAGAAAGCTCTGAAATTTGGTCCCAAGGTTCAGCGTGATTTCATCTCAAATGGGTTTTTTGTTTCGCTTCTGAAACATCGTAGAGAAAAAGTTATAGCAAAAATTCCACGATAACCTATTTGGAGCAGTGAAACCCTAGAATCCAAAGCTCTGATACCAAATGTTATGAAACCAGCTCACAAAAAGATAGAAAAGATAGTTGAACGCCATAGAATTTAGCCTCTTCGAGGGGGAAACCTCCTTTACATTACACAAATGAACAATTCTTCGATGATACAAATGACAAAACCTCCTTTATATATATAGGAGTCTAAGGGGTCATAATATAACCAAGCCGACCTAACAATAATAATATAAAGGCACAAAAATAACAATAGAGGGATTCTATGCGGCACAGTAATAACAATATGGGGACAATAGGGGCACAACAACATTAATAAGGGATACAACTACAATAGTAATGGGGGCATCACTAGTATTATAGGGACCTAACAGATAAGGGATCCCAATTAAACTTTGATTACCTATAATGAAACAATGTTACACTCCAACTCATCTAGAAATCAATTTCAAGTACAAAATTTGAACTTCTATTAGTGATTGACTTGCCTCTACATCCTCCTACAATCATCCAAAAGGATAAGGTTTGGGATGTATATCCATATTTAGTCCTATGTCTTTAACTGATGTTTCAGATATTAAGTTCTTATACCTTAATCAAATATGCCTGTTACCACTATCATCTTTATTTACATCTTCATATTGAACATATTTTACTTCACCATGTGAAAGGACCTCTGCTCAGAAACAAAAACCAACTTTCCTACTTTAAGAGATCCTTTCTTCTCAATGATATTATTTTTTACATAATTAGTATTTGACTAAGACATCAATGAAACTATTTCTTAAACATCTTGTGTTCTTTATATTTCTTTACATTTAACTTTTGAAATTTTAAGAATTGTTTATAATCTAGCTCTTGCGAAAAATCTCAAGATGAAATTCCTAATGCAATGGTCTTTTTTGTGACCATCTTTTTTACAATGTTTAGTGACAGTGCAAGTTCTTCTTTTTTGTGGCATTGAAAAATTATTTTTTCCTCTTCTACATCCCCCTTTCTTCTTGTGTCCTTCTCCCTTCTATTATGATATATCTCATTCCATTAGTCAAATTTTCACCATTCTTTCCTTCAATATCATAGCTTTGTTTCATGCCTTATCATGGATCTTAGCTTTGAAAAGAATCACCTCCTTTCTAATGTTCTTGAACAAACTTATAATGTACTTTTCTATCGCCTTCTTGATAGGCTAATCAATACCTAACTGGATGCACTCCCTCCTAAACTTAGTTATCTATTTTTGAACTCTTTGTCCTAATGTTTGTCTAATTTTATGCCACATGAACTTGTATTCTTCTTCATATCCTAGATGATATAATTGGTTCTTGAAAAGTGTTTTAAACCCCCCCTATCATGCAACTAGTTCCTTCTTCGTAAGCATTTTTCTTGGCATACACGATCCCATTATACCAATGAATTTCCCTTTGTTTTTAGAAGAGATAAATAAATTATTTCATGTTTGTAAAACCAATCACTACTACGTATGGTGTATAAATATGACATTAATTTTGACAATACATATAAAATCAAGCATATCGTAGTTATCATTTTTTGTCACTTTTATCCTTTATATCTTGGTTTGCATCAAATTTCTAACCCAACCTAATCATTGTCAGAATTTTGATGCATACTCAATGAACTGCTCATAACACATGGAACCCTGTCATGATCTATCATTGCCTCATTACATGCCACTGTGATTTGACATATGCCACTACTTGTCAGCAAAGTATTTAGCTCATGGGTCAGTTCAATGCATTAGGGACTAATTATACCTATTAAGGTGAAATAGGTGGCAAGTTGTAAGCTGAAGATTATTTTTCTACATTTTAATCATGTCCATTGAATATCACATTATTCTTATCGAATTGAAAATATGGAAAAGAGGTAGTATATATTTTCTATAATAGGTTAGCTCACATGACATGGAAAGGGAAAGGGAGGGATGGAAAGAAAGTACATAGAGTACAAATATATCATAAGATAATATGGCTATACGATACTAATGTCAATAAAAAGTGGGGGTGATTAAGTTGCTCATATGAAAATAGAATACAAGAAGAAAGAATGTGAAGCGAATCGACTACATATAGTGTGAGGAAAAAAATTATAGACCCCATAGTTAGAAGTCATGCTAAGAGGAAGATGTACAATATAGGAAGATCCAAGAAATATAATGAAATAGGAAATGAGAAACATCTCTCATAGCATGCTAGATTTGGGATCTATCTAATCTCTAAGCATCTGGGGCTAATGGTAAACAATAATCACTATTCATTAAGCTTACTTTAAGCACAATTGAATCTCTACTACTAAGTTATTTTATGTGACCAATCAAGTCGTGTAATGGTCAGTATTTTCTAGTGCCACCCATAATTACCATCTCAACTAGGTCAAGTTACAAAGCTACACTAGTCCATGGAATTATAAGGGTTCTCCATCAATCCATTGTTGCATCAACTTCTTGGTGAGATTGGTTGAGCCAAATAGGTGTTGATGGAGTTTTATCTAGGTATAGGATTTATATCATGGTAGTTTTACCACATAATAATTCATGGTGAAAATATACCTGGTTGTATTAGTTCTAATCATCCCAACCTAATTCTCTACCTCAATCATATTCTCTACAATATTACATGATCATCAAATATTATTCATCACTTCCTCTACTCTCTTCCTTCTAGTGCTGCATATCCATATCACATTTTGTATGTTCCATTAAACACCAGTTGGTGCACTACAATTAAAGATCAATTCCTCTACTCTCTTCCCACATAGTGGTGCATATCCATACTATACTCATATCCCCCATTAGACCATTAAGTGCACTACCAAAATTTGGAACCACCAAGTGACAAGAAAGTTGCTTCTATACCACCCTATAATGTGAAGTTGGTCACTGGATAAAACATGCTTCTAAGTATCGATTGGCGTGGTTGAATGGTGCCAACAAGGTGGAGTGTGACTCAAGTAAGAAAAATAAGAGTCTTCCTCAATTATATATATAGTAAAGGAGAGGTTTGTTAAAGAGGCCCTAGGGAGAATATTTGGAGAGAAGAAAGATATAGAATATGTCTTACACTCTACCTAGTTTTATAAAGGAGACTATAATTGTGATGTTTTTCATGTAAAGATCATATTATTATGAGGAACTAATGGACGATCAATACTGTTTTGACTCATACTTGTTTATATATGATGCTTGTTTTGATATTTAGTGTTTAAGATATGAAATATTTAATATATATTTAATGTCTCTTTATAATAGTGTCTAAATTATGAATATTGTTTTTCTAAGACGTCATTGTGGCTCTATCACATGAGTTCACAACCTAAAGGTTTTTGAATTTCTATAAACTTTAATTCTACATGATTTATCATATTACATCTATTCATGTTGGTAATTCTATAATTGTAATTTTAAAAAACATTGAAGTGCAAAAGAGGAAAAACTTTCCTTATCATTTGAAATAACAAAATTGTACTAGGTGACCAAATTAAAATTCACACCAAAAAATTCCTTTCAACTCCAAAAATTATTTTATAAATTGTAATGTGGATTTAGATATATAGTAAATTTAACTATGTCATTTAGAACACAATTGAAGAACAATAGAGGTTGCTATCATGCACTAAGATTTGGGATTTCATGTAAATGAATGAAAAACTATGTTAGAGTGAAATGCATCCCCTGGACTGAAGTTTGACCCAAATTTGGTGTTTCAACTTTTATAAAGTATAATTTGTGATTTGAGACGTATACAACATTATATTTTCAATTTCAACTAGAAATTTTCCTATTACTTAAGTGTTAAAAATATCTTTGAAATCAAAGGTTAGGTTAGGCTATCGTAAACTGAACACCCACCTCTTAAACTCATTCCATTCATGTTTAAAATTGTAAATGATTTTTTGTGTCATTTTACATAATACTATATACATAATTTCTCATTTGCAATTGTAAAAATACTATGTTGTGTTGGAATGTGTCCCTTTGGTTCAGGGAATAGTTTATTGTTATGTCACGAGAGTTTGTAATCTTATGTAAAATAGTTATCGTACATTCATCATGGAGTAAAATACCCTTTAATCATTTATTATATAAATAGGTGAAATTACATTTATCCCACATGTATTATTGAGGAAATTCTAGAGAGAAGTTGCACTGAAAAATCATAGGCAAGAGAGACCTATGAGAAACACATAGAGAACGAGCATGAAAGTCTGACATTTGAAAAAAGTATAAGGATTTATGGAGGTTCTCTCAAATCTAATATTGAATATTTCTGAAGATTGACAAAAACATTTCCTTCCTGTGGATGTTTCCCTAGATTAGGGATTTACCACAATATCTGGTGTGCTCTTTCCTTTATCTCTTATCTCTTTCCTACATTTATTAAATGTTATTATATGGATAGAATGATAGATTATTAAAATTTTGGTGTTGTATATTGTTGTATGTTTATTCATACATCTCAATATTCTAACATTTTGTGCAAAGCTAACCAGGAGATGCCTAGTAAAAACCTAGAAATGCACAACTTGTTTGTAAAAAGCAAGCCAAAGGTCGTAATATGTCCTATATTTGAGTTTTTCAAGTTAAAGGAAGTGTGGTTTATCACATTATATCTATTCTTACTTTTAATCTTTTAATTGCAAGTTTAAAAAGGTTTATTTGAAAAAGAGGGAAAGTTTCCCTTGTCATTTGGAAAGTTAAAATTGTACTAAGTTACCAAATTAAAATGCATGCTCAAGTTCCCTTTCAACTCTAAAAATTGTTTTATAAGTTGTAATATGGAGGTATATATATTTGAAATTTACCTATGTCATTTAAAATGCAATTGAAGAACAATAGAGGTTTATTTCATGCACTGAAATTTGGGATTTCATGTAAATTTGAAGGCAAAACTGCCTTACAATAAAATGTACACCCTAGACTCAATTTTAAAATTTAGTGGTTCAACTTCTAAAATGTTTAATTTGTGATTTGATGCATATGTATAAAATTATACAGGAATTTTCATATAGAAGCCTTCTTACTATGCATAAATGTTAAAATTTCCCTATAGAACAGAAGGGCATGTCAGGCTATACTAAAATTCAAACCTACCTCTCAAAACTCATTCAGTTTGAGATTTAAAAATTGTAAATGTTATTTTATGTTATTATAGATCATAATATATACTTAATTTTTCATTCACAATCACAAAAATACTATGTTATGCAAAAATAGGTAATCATATGCCTAATAGCATCCTATAAATGCATAAATTGTTTGTAAAAAGTAAGTGAAGGTTGTAATATACCTTATATTTGAGTTGTGAAATTTTATAGGGGTGTGTTTTATCATATTATACATGTTAATTTTGCTAATTTTTCAATTTAAAGTTTGAAAATGGTTGATGTGCAAAGAGGCAAAGAGGCAAAGTTTCCCTTGTCATTTGGAAGGTCAAAATTGTACCAAGTGACCAAATTAAAATTCATGCCCAAGCTTCCTTTCTACTCTAGATGTTTCTTTTATAAGTTGTAAGATGGAGGTACATATATGGAAAATATACTTATGTTATTTAATATGTAATTGAAGAACATGAAAGGTTTCTTCCATGTATTGAGATTTGGGATTTCATGTAAATTTGAAGGCAACACTACCTCAGAGTAAAATGCACAACTTAGACTAATTTTTTACCCAAATTTAGTGGATTAACTTTTAGAAGATGTAGTTTGTGATTTGTAACCTATATATAACGTTATATGTGATTTTTTAGACATAAACATTCATGTCATGCATAAATCATAAAAATTCCTTGTAAAATTGAAGAGCCAATTTGTTAAAGTTGGTCACATGAAGGCATTTTTGTTTAAATTGGCCTTATTAAAATGTACATTAGCATAATGGAGATTCACCCTTAGCAGTGAATTTTGTATTATGAAATGATGGATCTATATTTTATTTAATAATTCATTCTTTAAGATGAGATGTGTATAACTTATAAAGAAAAAAACATGCTATAAAAAGGAAATTATGTGTTTCCTACATGAAATTGGGGCACGTTGTAAAATGCATGCTCCAGAGTAAAAAATGCAAGCCTTACATTAGGATTTACATTCTAAATTCTTAAAATCATAATTTTAGGGAAAAATCATATATTCAGACGAATTATGCACATTATGTACATTGTCCTTATGAAATTTCATGAACATAGAGCATTGAGGAAAATGGACACCTGCAATATAAATATGCATGCGCTTTACATAATATACAAGCCTATAATTTATTCTTCCTTTGAAATATGAATTGTCTTCATGGCTAGAATATTATTAATGAATTTAAATCCGTTATGAGATGATGATTTTTGTATGGCATGGCATATAAAAAATTTGAATCTGAGCATGACAGGTTGTTTGAAACATACCTAGGTATATAACACAGGTACACTTGTTGTACTGTAGATATATGCTTAACATATTTTGTTTTATTGGTTAAACTTTAATGAAACTAGTTGAATGTTGTGTTACATCTTTCATTAAAAATGAATACAACGATATATGTAATCTTGTATTATATATATTTCTATGTGTACAAGTATACTAGTTTAGCTATTCTGTAGAAACATGTTTATCTTATTTTCAATTAGAGAGGTATAAATAAAGAGGTTGGAAAAAATTCTTCAATCATTTTCATTAAGGATTAACAAATAAAACCAAAAATGGTCATAATACTACATATTATGTGTTCAAGTAATGTAATTTCCAAATATTACATAAGATTATAATACTAAGTCAACTAAATAAAATAAAATGAACGCTATGAAAATAAAATGTACGTTAACATAAAACAAAATTAACATTATTAATTTCCTTGAATTCATTAATTGCATGAAATAAAATAGATTGTTAATTAATGTAACACTCCCTCCCACCCCCTAGCTCCACCTAGGTTGAATGGGAGGTGTTACTTTGCTTTAACTTGAATTCCATGGTCTCTCTATGGAAATGGGTTACACAATTCCCTCCTCATCCAAAGTTAGAAAATATAGCTTTTGATAATGCCATCACATTTAGATCATCAAGAGAATTTTAGCAATATAAATTTTACCCTAAACTGATACCCAAATAAAAATTTATGCATGTTTAAAGTTCCACCATTTAAACCCTACCATGTGGCTCCCACGTGGCACCTATGTGGCAACCCAACCTCACTCGGGTGGTTCCACATCACTTCGGTGCCCACGCAGATATTACTCATCTCTAGTGGCATCTGCCACACCTCTTCACTCATGGGCCCACAATTTCTTTCCCACCACAGGAATGCATTAATATTTTGTTAAGTCAAACTCTTTGAAATTATGAATCTTCGATGAATCTACACTTGCCAAAAGTTTGAGACCTCTATACTTCCACACTAACTCTCATCAGTGTGCACTTTTGGCTTGGCACCCATTTGGGCCTTCTAGCCTCTCATTCTAGCACTTGTCCCAGATGTCCCGGACCTTTGGACTAGCCTAGCCTCAATGCAACCCTGTGTTTACCTTTCACTACAACGGTCTCATTTTGAACCTCAACTCAGTCCAATCTCATGGTGGATTTTGGGCTTGCACTCCACATAAAATTAACCCAAAATGGTCCCATGTTGGATATAACTTATCTGTTCCACTTATCACCTACATCAAACTAGGTATGACCTATCTAAAATATGGTCTTCTATAGATATTTCTCTCACCACTTCCCCCGGATGCTTGAACTCCTAGACTAAGCCAAGTCTAGCTTCAAACACAGGGAAATTTTTTCCTTAGCAACCCAAAACAAATTTTTGGGTTTATTTGATTTATTTCAAGGAATTTAACCAAGAATTCCACAAGAACTTGGTTCTGCCAAAAATAAGCACAACCACCATAATTCATGTTAAAGATAAAAATAATTCCATAGTTTTCTCCTGCTTTGGGCTTCCACGTAAAAATATCTATGCTCTATATATTTGTGTGCCCTTATTTATATATGTGGCTGCATTTACAATTTTTTGAAGTTAAAAAGCTATTAATATAGATTCATCTTTCCCTCTCATATTGCTAAATATTTTAACAATTGGTGTCAAAGTTGGTTCCTCCAAAAACAATTTAACCACTGGAACATATATCTTAGTGAGACTCAGGGAAAAGTAAGAAAAATACACAAAAAATGGCTTGACATAGTTTGATGGACGAAATTATGCATTTTGGAGCACAAGGATGAGATTGTTCTAAGAAGCATAAGGACTTGATATTGGGTAAGTTGTTCTAAATGAATACAAGGTACACTCCTCTACTCAACCAGATTAGTTGGAAGAAGACTCTATGAAATTAATTCAAACGATATTTATTCCATTCTAGTAGGGCCAACAAGATCATAATTTGTCAAGGTTATGCATTGTGAATTAGCAAGGGAAATACAGGACAAGCTCAAGAATGTGTATGAAGGAGATGAAAAGGTCAAAGGGGCCAAGCTTCAAACTTATAGAGGATGATTTGAACACTTGAAGATGAAGGAAGATGAATACTTTGCAACTTAATTTCATCGGGTTGATGATACCATGATTACTATGAGAGGACAAGGAGAGAAGATTTCAAATATAGTCATCATTCAAAAGATACTAAAATATCTCCCAATGAGATTTGATTCTAAAATCTTAGCTTGAGAAGAAAGACACAATTAGCTACATTGAGTATCAATGAGATACATGGAATTATTATAGCATATGAAATGACGATAGAATAGGAAAATTCATCCAAAAGGGAAGCATATTTCAAGGTCTCCAAGAAGAAAAGTGTTGAAAATGCAACAAGAAAATCCTAATTTAATTTTGTCCTTGAATTAAATTGGGAATAAAATTGTGATTCCACATCTCATGACAACTCGTATTAGTTAAGTAAGTTAATTTGAATTGGTTGGAACAGTTAATTTGAGTTGAGGGTCTAACTTGTGTCATGTAGAGTGTCTCCTAAATTATAGGAGCCCTAGTTGACTTTATTTTGAGTTGCAATTAATTAATTCAATTTAACTGAGTTAAAGTCAGTTAAACTAGTTCCAACTCTTGAGGAACTAGTGGGAGGTATAGTAGTGTGGTGCTTCCTACAGTGGAGTGTGGTAGTACCTACAGTTATCAACCAGTAAACTGAAGATTCACTCATAAATAACGCATGCATGCTAGATCTTAGAAAGGGCTAGTTGAGATTGGATTTCAGGGACAATGTACTACCAGTTGTATGATCATGAAGATTGTATAGATGGTGCACGCTATTATCGCTGGGCTGGGATAGGTTGGGTTGTACCAACCTTCAACCAAGTGTAACTATTTCAAACCAACTTTAGGCTGGAAGTTAGTCCTTCCAATCTGAGAGGGTTCTCTCAAAATATTTATAAAATGACTTGTAATAAACTCAAAATTTAGATGACTAACTCTGATCTCTTTTTGTTATTTTGTAGGTGAAGAAAAATGTGATGACTGCCACCATTGGGCATGGATTCAAATTAAAACATATTATGATTAACAACAATGTTTAATGGAAGCTAAGGCATCTATGGCCTTAAAACTAATACAAATGGATACCCACAGTCATACACAATAAATGAAGGATATTGGAGTTGCTTGACAGATTTCCAAGTAATCAAGATACTATGTAAAACTTGAAAAAACATAATAAAAACTCATAAAAGCCATAACATGAATCCCAGGTACCAAAATAGAGCTGTTGCTGATTTTCTATTAAAAGAAAAAAATATTACAAAAGGTACGCTTTTCACACTCTCCATCAACCCTTCTTAGAGTTGAAAATATTCCTATTTATAGAGAAAATATCCCTTTACATATCTTGCCACTTGGGCCAAATTCGATTTATTATTCTAGAGAACTGTTCCTCCTTTTCTTTTAACTAATAGAGTTTTCATACACATTTTCTGTTTTAATAGAGTTTGAATACAAACAAGAGTCACATCTAAACAAAACTCATCCAACTGTTACAATAATTCAGGAAAAGATTGCAACTGTTTGTAATGTTGGCACTGTATTTGTGGAAATTTAGAGCATCCGCTCTTTTAGATTTTGTTGTGTTGTTTCTGGGCCTTTAAATAAGCAATATTGTTTATCGTGCTAGTAGGCATGTTGTTTGTTGTTTGGAACGTGTTTGAAAGTGCCTTCACCGTCCTCTATGTCTCATTGACCTCTTTTCTTTGCATTTTGTTTCATAACCATGCTACTGGATATATGCCAAAAAACACCCTCGATGTCCCATTGAGTGGAAGAAAAAAGGGCATTTTAATATTTTTTGATCTCGGTCGTTGTTTCGAGCTGATTCAATCTAGGTCGTTGATCCGGGCCTGTTGTTATTACAATTGTAATACAAGAGGGGGGCCTGTTACCAAATTCCATAGTGTTTTGCTGACTGTCTGGATGTTATCATGGATAACAATGGCTCCAATGGGGATGATGCACCCATGTGGTGCAACAAAGAACCAGTAGACCAGTTGCCTTATTGAAAGCCAAAAATGACGACATTATCTCCAAGTTTTTATGGGCTTCACTTCAGGCTCAAACTTGTCAAATATATCATCCACACTTGCAAATGAGAAAAACAGAAAAATGGAATATATATAATGGTATTTCTTTCAACTGGATCAAGAGATATAATGTTTGAGAAACTTGCCATTAACATTTCCTCCCACATATAGTTGACCATCCATCTCTTACAATATAAACGTATTATTCCCATGATAAGATGAAATATTATACGCCCTTTTCCGGAGATTCTCAAACTTGTTGTGTTTTCCTTTATTTTCAATCTTAGCTTCCCACTTCAAAACTGCATCTTGAGGACTGAAATTTTCTGCTTTGATCTTTTTTTCGAAAGTATTTTTTATTACGTTTTGAGATTGTTGATGATTGCTGTAAACTTCTCTTTTTTCCTACAGAGCAATTAGTTGGTTGATCCTCCTTTGGATAGCATTTGGTTCTTCCTCTAGTCCCTGCAATAGTTTCATGACCAGATCTCCAAGTGAACTAGGAAAAAAATCTTCAGTTCCATATATCTTATAGATCATTTAGTACAAATTCTATCAGCCCATAGAGAAAATTTAAGCTTTAAATGCCATGACCTTTTATTTTCCTGCAAAATATTTTTGATGATTCTAACTAGGATTTTGTTCGAAGATTCAGCTAATCCATTACCTTGGGGGTAATAAGCTGTAGAAAGACCAAGAGTGATATTATATTGGTTACAAAAACTCACTAGCCTTTTTATTTGAAAGCCTGAGCATTGTCAATGATGATCTTCATGGGGCAGCCAAATCTTGACATGATATTATTTTCCAAAAATTTGATAATGACTGCATCCGTAGCTTGTCTTGTGGGAATTGTTTCAATCCATTTTGTGAATTAATCAATGGCTACTAAGATCCACTAATGTTGGCCTGAAGATGTAGGATGTATTTCTCTAATAAAATCTAACCCCCACTGCTAGAAAGGGGCTTCCACAAAAACAAGTTTCAAAGTTAATGAGAGCAATTTCCTTTTTCCTTCAAATATTTGAGTATCTTATTCACTGTTTCTCTGCAGTAATGATGTCCTCCACAATCACCTTTATGAAACTCTTCGATCACTTTTTTAGCTTCATCTTCGAATAGAAAATTAAGAAGAATTCCACCTGAACCTTTCAAATGCAAACATTTATTCAAAATACAATATCTCACTGATTTCAACTTAACAAATCTGGATTTTGATTCTGTTAGTTTAGGATGGGCTCTATGATTTTTCAGTACAAAGATAATATCTCTATACCAATCTGGCATTGTAAACTTTTCTTCAGTGGGGATCAGCTCTTCATCTTCAATTGTATCTGAATTTTCTGCTACCAAATTAATATCTAGACAGTCAAAATTTGATTGAGTCATCAACTTTTCCAATCCTTGTCCTTTTACCAATTTTGTAGGCCTGATTTCTAAATCATACTCTAGCAGAGTAGCAATCCATTTACTCCTTTTACCATCTAGATCAACTTGAGTTAATATGTCTTTTACTACAACATTAGGTACATAAGCTATAATGTGTGAATGAATGACATACACCCTGAAATCTTTAAGAGCTTTCACTAAATCATAAGATTTCTTCTCCATGATGTTATATTTCAATTCAGAATTTCCAAGTGTTCTACTGAAAAACGAAATAGGTTGTTCATAACCTTATTTTCCTTTCTGCAACAATACTCTAGAAATTGTATGTTCTGAAGCAAAAGTAAAAACTAGAAAATTCTTTAAAAAATCAGTATTTATGAGGACTGGAGCCCGAGTAAGGGCCCCTTTTATTTCTTCAAATGAATGTTTAGCCTCTACTGCCCATTTAATATCACAAACTTTCCTAAGCATCTTTGTGATGTATTTCACAATTTATGCAATGTTAGGAACAAATCTTCTCACAAAATTCACTTTGCCTAAAAAAGATTGGATTTCTTTTCTAATCATGGGCAGACCAATTTTTTGGATAGAAGAAGCCCTTCTTGGATCAATATTAATTCGTTCCTTTGATATAATATGACCCAACAACTTTCCCTTTGTCAAATAAAAATACTCTTAGTATGATTTAGAGAAATACCAAACTTTTTGCATTTTTGAAAGACTCTCTCCAAGTGCTTGAGATGTTCTTCTTCTTTTTTAGAAAACACAGTGATATCATCTAAATATACCAGTACAAACCTGTTTATCTCATCTGCAAATGCAATGTCCATACCTCTCTGAAAAGTTTCCCTTGCATTCATAAGTCAAAAAGGCATCTTTGTATACATAAATGTTCCCCAGGGTGTGATAAAAATTGTCTTCTCTTGATCATAATGATGTACCAATATCTGATTATAGCCCAAGAAACCATCTAGCATCAACATCCTTTGTGATCCTACAATGCTTTGCAAAATATGATCAATTTTGGGAAGTGGATAATTATCTTTTAATGAAGCTTTATTCAAGTTCCTAAAGTCAATGCATATCCTAATTTCCCCATTCTTCTTTCTCACACGCACTAGGTTAGCTAGTCACTTGGAAAACCTTAATGGCACTATGATCTTTGCTTCAAAAAAAAAATTGATTTCCTTTTCAATCAATGGCAAAAGCAATGGATTTATCCTTCTCAGTTTTTGCTTGAAAGGTTTTTCATTTTCTTTATTGTATGGTATGTTGGATAACATTTGGATCATAGCTTTTCAATTCAACATAACTCCATGCAAAAATATCTATGTATTTCTTCATCAAATCTAGATATTTTTGTTTTTCATCAAGAGAAAGAAAAATGTGATGACTACCACCATTGGGCATGGAGTCAAATCAAAACAGATTAAGATCAACAACAATGTTTGATGGAAACTGAGGCATCTATGCCTTTAAAACTGATACAAATGGATACCCACAGTCATACACAGTAAATGGAGGAAATTGGAGATGTTTGATAGATTTTCAAGTAATCAAGATACTATGTAAAACTTGAAACAACATAATAAAAACAGATAAAATCCATAACACGAATCCCAGGTACCAAAAAAGAGTTGCTGCTGATTTTCTATTAAAATAAAAAGGTATTATAGAGGGTCAGTTTTTCACACTCTCCATCAACCTTTCTTAGAGTAAAAAATCTACCTATTTATAGAGAAAAGATCCCTTTACATATCTTGCCACTTGGGCCAAATTTGATTTATTGTTCTAGAGACCTGTTCCTCCTTTTCTTCTAACTAAAAAAGTTTTCAGAGACATTTTATGTTTTAACAGAGTTTGAATACAAATAGGAGTCACTTATAAACATAATTCATCCAACTGTTACAATAATTCAGGAAAAAATTGCAAGTGTTTGTAATGTTGGCACTGTATTTGTGGAAATTCATAGCATCTGCCTTTTGAATTCTGTTGTGTTGTTTTTGGGCCTTTAAATAATCAATATTGTTTATTGTGCTGGTAGGCGTGTTGTTTGTTGTTTGGAACGTGTTTGAAAGTGCCTTCACTATCCTTTGTGTCTTGCTGTCCTCTTTTCTTTGTGTTCTGTTTGATGACCATGATGTTGGATATATGCCGAAAAACACCCTCATTGTCCCACTGAGCGGAAGCGAAAAGGGAATTTTAATATTCATTGATTTGGGCCATTGTTCTAAGCTAATTCAATCTGGGCCGTTGATCCGATCCTATTGTTATCGCAATCACAATATAGGAGGGGGGCCTATTACCAAATTCCATAGTGTTTTTCCAACTTTCCGGATGCGAAACTTTTAATAAAGCATGATATAATATTTTGTTTAGAACCAAAACTTGCGTATTTCCATCGGAAAGTGGAAAGGGGCATTAACATTGATTTATGGTGATTTCTTGATAAGTTGCACCTGAAATTTTAAAAACCATAAAACATAACTTATTAGGTCCATCGAAATCGCAAGTCAAGAGGGAGTTCGGCGAAGGAGGGAGTTACGTCTGTGCGATCCCCGATTGCGACATCGAAATCGGCGGGGGGGCAGAACTTTATGTGATATCAGTGAAGGAGAGACTTTGTGATTTACGATATCACAATCGAAAGCGAATGAGGGACACGACAGATATGGTTTTGCAAAAGGGAGAAGGGCGATTATGATATAGACTATGGGTCCCAATCTTTTTAAAAGTCTTACGACATGTTTTATTAATTTTTTAAAGAGATTTCAAAGGGGAATGGGGAAACATGGCTAGAGTTGGAAATACAAAGGGATTTCAGCTAGAGTTTTCAGAAAATAAAGGGACAAAATGGGGTTTGTGAAAGAAGATGGGTTTTTAGAGAATATGGGAATTTCTCCAAAATAATTCAAAATGGACTTGTTATTTCCTTCTTTAATCTCCAATTTGCAAAGTACAAAAACCTCTTTCGAAAAATCAGCAGACAGATGCAAATGATTAATCAACTAAAAATTATTTCTAGATGTTATCATGGATAACACATGCAGTCAAAGGAAGGCCTATGAGGATTGCGCAATTCCAATTGAGGAATTTCCCTAATTAATAGGGGGCTAAGTCCCAAGGAAACAATGCAAGGAAATAGGGACTTGGGAAAGCAGGAAATTGGTTAAGTATTGGTCTGGGCTTGTTAGGAAGCAGATAGATAGAGATAGTGCAGAGGTTGCTCGGGATTGAGAAAAACATTGTAATATTCTCATATTTTCTTACTAATGAAATATATAGATAGGAGGGGTTTTTAGCTATGGCTTTCCCTAGGAAATAATTGTGTAATGTGTTGATTGAATTATTTCTCTCGTATGCTTCATGATTTCGCAGTCGTTTAATTATTTCTGCTAATGCGTAGAGTAGAGTAGATTCAAATATATTGCTTTAGCATGTTACAATTAGCATTTTGAATATACAAGGAATTTCTACATGGTATTAGAGTTGAAATCACTATAGAAGAGGAGAATACGAGTTTGTCTTTTGTAGGTGAAATTGAATTTGCAGTATCATTCTTCAGAGTCAACATGATGTTGTTCTATGGATTGAGACTCGAATATGCCCTTGAGGGTAGTTCAAACAATAATTCTTGGAAGGATAGGATGGAGGTGATGGAGGACAATGATCTGAAGGAATTCATAGAAAAATATATTCCTAAGCCAACTGATGCTCAAGGTCTGGTAGAGTGGAGAAAATGTGTTGCAAAGGTGAGAAGGATTATCCTAGAAGGAGTTCGAGATCATATTGTCTCAAACCTCCATGGTAAGGAGACTCCATATGCAATGTGGAAGGCCTTGACAGACCTGTTTCAAAACAATAGTGACCACAAGAAGCTGGCACTAAAGGATAAGCTCAGGAAAATCAAGACGGAAAAGGGTGACACAATACCAAAGTACTTGACCAAGTTCACCCAAAGTCGGGATGAGCTTGGAATTTTCAGTGCTATAGTTGTTGAAGGCGATCTAGTGAACCTATCACTTCTAGGCCTTCCCAAGAGCTGGCACATCTACTAAGATTCAGTAAGTGGGAGGGAGAAGCTACCAGAGTGGGAGTGTTTGTGGTTTGACTTGATGCAAGAAGAGATTCGGCAGAACACCAGAGATGGATCCTCATCCAAGCATGATGATGAGGAGAACTGTGCCTTAGCTAGAAAGGCGAAGAAAGGGAAAGGGAATTAATCCCATTCCAAATTAGATTCCAGCTAGGGCAGCAATAAGAAGGACATGTCGAAGACTAAATGTTTTCACTGTCATGAGTTGGGACACTATGCCACAAAGTGTGCGCACAAGAAGGCCTACAAGAATCCCTCAGAAGGAGTAGAAGGCGAAGCTCTTACCTCATATTTTGAGCTAAATTTCACCCTCATCGCTTGCATGGTGACATTCATGATGGGTAGTTTGTGGCATTTGGATAGTGGAGCCTCATTCCATATGACCGACAAAAAAGAATTCTTCAGTGACTTGGAGGAGAAGGATCTCTAGATGCACATCTAAATGGGAGATGATGGGAGGTATAGCATGATTGACATCAATACTGTTACCTTTTAAAGGGATTTTGGTTCTCCTCTCACATTAAAAGATGTCATGTATGTTTTGGGTTTGAGAATATTTTTGTTTTAGTTTTTATGTTGGAAGACTATGGCTACGATGTGAAATTTAGAAAAGAAAAGGCTTTCCTTCATCACATAGCCTTAGGAGAAGTGAAGTGGATCGAGGTTAAGGTGAAGAACCTCTACAAATTAGATGTATAATATTTTTTTGCTTTGAGCACAAAATCAAAGAAGGTGTAGAGCCAAGACATCGATGAGTTGTGGCATAGAAGATTGGGTCACTTGCACCACAAATCTTTGAAGATCATGCAACAAATTTCCACAGGACTTCCCAAGGGTACACTAGAGCAAAGAGACACATAAAAAGGGTGTAAATTGGGGAAGTACACCAATGCTACCTTTCATGATAAAGATAGTTGAGCACAAGCGAACCTTGAAATAGTTCACTTAGACATGTGTGGAGCATTCTCGATAGCCTCCACAACCAAGAACAAGTATTATGTAATATTTATAGATGATTTTTCTCGTAAGTGCTGGATTTTCTTCATGCATAAGAAAGATCATACGTTTGCTAAATTTTTTGAATTTAAATCACTTGTTGAGAAATATACAAGCAAGAAAACTAAAGATCTCAAGAGCGATAATAGTGGAGAATATATGTCGAATGAATTCAAGAAATTATGTGTATTAGAAGGCATTCAACGAGAGTTAATAACACCCCATAACCAACAGTAGAATGGGGTGGATGAAAGGAAGAACAAAAGTATTATGGGATCTACACAGGAAATGTTACATGATCAAGGCCTATCGTGCACTTGTGGGTTGAAGCATGCAACACAACTATATATGTGTAGAATAGGAGTCCTCATCAAATTCTCGAGATGAGTACACTAGAAGAAGATTTTTCAAGTAAGAAACCAGATGTGGCACACTTCAAGATCTTTGGTTCATCAATCTACTATCATGTTACCAAGGATGCAAGGAAAAATCTAGAACCAACAACTGATTTGGGCATATTTGTGGGGTACACTGATACACCTCACAACTATCAAGTGTACCTTCCATCTCACAAGATGATAGTGGTTCATAGAGATGTGAAGTTCGATGAAGAGAAGGCCATGATATGTTCCCTTGAGAGGGAGCTTTAGTTGCATGGAGAAGAGGATATTTTAGCTCCAAAGGAAGAACCTCAGGATGATGTGGAGCAGCCACATGCAGAGGAGCAGAGAGTGGAAGCACCCATTCATGCAGAGAATTTTAGAAATGGAAGGAAGCACACCAGAGAAGCTGACAGATTGATGCAAGATGCTAGAGAGAATGTGGGAGAAAATGCATCACAGTGCAGGAAGAGGAGGTCACCAAATCAGTACACTGCCTAGATGTCTCTGATGAGTGAGAGTGTATAAATTGAGCCATCCTCATTCGAGGAAGCAGAGTAGAAACCAGTATGGGTTGACACGACGGTTGAGGAGTATGACTCCATTATCAGAAAAAGTGTTTGGGAAGTGATCCTAAGACTAGCAAACAAGTTAGTGGTGATTTCTAATGAGCCTCAGTATTGCAACAAGAATGTTGCAACTCCAAAAGCTCCCAACTTTACTTTATCAACCCTATGTTTTGTACAAACTTAGAGGTGACAGTGCTATATACATAGTATATGCATCATTCTACTCATGCCACCCTCAACTGAGGCACTTGATCATTAAGGTTCCAGATCATTCCTTGTTTATTTTGATTGTGTTGACCCAGGTTCGATCTATGTTGCACACCAACAAAACCCTGAATCACTAGCCCTTTCGGCAATGACCTGCAAGCAGATCGTAGTCTCACCCAAAGTGACTATGGGAGGATGCAAAACTAGGTTTATTCATCCTTGAGGGATGATTCTATGTGGTATTTGTATGTTATTTTAGCTTTAACATACATATATTACTTTTCCACATTCATTTAATCACATAAACATATCATATAAACCCATAATCATCATTGCGTTGTAATAAAATGCAACTGTAATAAACTTCTACTCTACAATAGATAATAAGAAAATATACACATGAAGAGGCCAACTTTGCCATGGTTCATCCCGATGGGGGACTACATCCACAAGAACTATTGCTTATAATAATAATTCTTATACAACAAATAGTTCTTGACCTGCGCGCCAAGTTGCAGATCATCTGCGCACTTAGCTGCAGACTCAGGCCTCTGCATACTCAGCTGCAAAGCCTTTCCTTCTCTTCCAAACCACAGATAACAACTATTTAATTCATGATTTGAATGTAAGTTGATTCTATACTTTATTCTTGATCCCTATATAAACTATTACATCGAGGGATATGTCATCAAAATACCATGGTCCACATATCATGGACTCCCCTAATACAAGCTACTATGGTCCAAAAACCATTCGTCTTTTACAATATTACATGATTTTTTTACAAAAATGAGGGGATTCAACCCACCTCGAAGCCTACATACCGCGCAGTATATTTACTACGCAGTCCACTTTGGTGCTCCACTGCGCGGTCCACTTCATACTCCGCTACATTCTTCACTATGCGCTACGCTCTACAACATGTAGAGTCTTCATCAAAATATAGGCCAAGTTGGGTTGCACCAAATAGACTCCCAACACTCACATGTAACTCGTCCCGAGTCACTCAGCTACTTTACCTATGATTTTTGTTGCGATGTTGTTGTAAGCCTGGTTGAACTGTTGTAGAGTCTTCATTACCTAATTTTCCTCACTACGCACTTCCTCCAGCAGTGCCTTTGTCACATGTTTTCTAGCCTTTTGTACCAATGTTGTCTCCCTCTGTCAAAGCTTTTGAAGCTTCTCATCTACTACCTTCGATAGTTGGAGGGCCTCATCTTGTTAAGACTGAGTCCTCTTTGTTAAGACATGTTCTTCCTTCTTCAGCTCCTTAATTTTCTTCTAGAGAGCCTTTGATTCATTGATCTTCTCAAGCTTCTATGAGATTGGTAAGGTATTCATAGATGCCTGAATTTATTCTAACTATGATTTCTTCTACTGCATTTCTTCCTACATTTTCTATACATTTGGATCTTCCTACAGTGAAGTCCAAATTTGTAGACTTTCATCCAAGAGTTTTCCACAGTCTGCCACTACTGCGGAGATGTTGGCCATTGGAGTCTTTAGGTCAGTATCCCTTTGATCCCATACTTGTTGTGGCATAGGTCACTACAACTTCATTTGCAACTCATTGATCTACATTTCATGCTTGAATTGCACTATGACAATTTTCTCCTTGTACCCCTTCACTACAAGGCTAAGCTTCGTGACCTTGTCTTCTATTGGCTCTTCCTCTCAGACATCAAGGTATGGAATTTCTCTACACGTTGCTTCCACTGCCTCCTTGATCTTTTGGTGCTATTGTGCTACTTGATCCCTTTCTTGGATCACCTGCTCGAGCTTCTGCCAAAGCACAACTTGCTCTTTTTCTACTTGAATATTTAGTTGTGAGGTGTGTTGTTCGCGTAGCCTCAGCTCTTCTATAATTTCCAAGTGCAGATTGTGTAATATTTGCAATGGAAACGTTGTGATGTTCATATTGACATGCTTCCATTCCTTAACCTACTGTTGTAGTTTGGCAGAGTCAAACTATAGGGCTCCTGTAGGTATCTATGTTAACCTCTTTACAAGTGTAGCGTCTATCTGCCTTTCTACTTCAACCCTTTCCTCTATCTGTAGTAGTTATCTTACTATCTACTCCCTTATCTTCAATTTTGTGATTCAAGCTTCGACACCGATCAGAAGTGCGTCATAGGGATCTTCTAATGTGCTCCAAGATTTTGTCGTTGCTTCCTATATCCTGTTCCTTATCTACTCCATTTCCCCATCAGTGAGGACCATTGGTGTGATATATTTCGCCTTATCTTCCTTCTACTTTTTCTTGATCTTTGTTCCAGGTTCACCCTGTGATTTTCTCTCTTCTACGATAGTTTGTTTTGTTTCTTCCTTTTTAGGCTCCTTAGTCTACTCATCTCCTTCAGGAGGATCCTAGTGACCCTCATCATGTTTCTCCTCTTCCTCTGATGCATGCTCATCCTCTTATTTTTCCTTGTCTTTTCCACTCATTTCGTTGTGCTGTGAAGTGTGCTCTTCTTCTTTTGCCGCATTGTCTCTTGCTTCTACCTCCATTGCAATCATTCTGTAGGACATTATTGTGTCTATTCTAAGAGATCATCCTATATAACAAAATATGGTAGGGGATGACATTTCTTGCTTGTATCCCTTTGAGCCTGTATATACACTTGGTGAAAATCGGCCTTGAACTTCGCAATAGCACTATACTGTTTATATAGGCTTGGAGACATGTGAGGGTGCTGGTTCACTAACATATGAAAATCCATATGATACAATATGAAGAACATCTTGTTCTCCATTGCTCGTGATGGTTGGGTGGTAAACCATAGTGAGGCATATCACGTGGCTTCACAGACATCTGATGCTACCGGGGGGAACTATGAATCCTCCGGCTCTCTCCATGCTAACATTGCAATAATCAAAATTAACCACGCATAATGGAATGTGGTACCTTTCTCCTGGACTTCACGACAATCATCCATAAATTCCTTGCACATGTAATCGACCCAGTTATACTCGATCCCATTGGCACAGTGCATAGCTAATGAAACCATTGACGTAGGAACTTCATTCACACGACACTTTCTCATGATCATTCCAGCCAATATGTGCACTATGAAGCAAACTGCCTGGTCACTGATTGAATTGATTTCATATCCCCTCTTTCCTTTTTCTAGCCCAAACTTATTCTTCATACTATATGCTATAGCACGACCTTGATCTTTTCCAATGAACTCCTCCATAGGGTTTCACCCTTGGTATGGTAGTCTTGTGATGCTCCAGATCAAAATTGGGTTTATAGGGATCTTATTTCCCATCCATAATCCTCCATCATGCACCAGCATGAGAAACTATCGCACACACAATGTGCTCCTCAGACTTCTTCTGAAGTGCGTCACATTTAACATATTTAATAGTCCTGACTACGCCAACCCATTTTCCCACTGTTGTGGTTCTAGCCTTGTCACTCCGCTGTCTAGGTAGTGCACCTATTTCAAATGCTGGTCTGGTGTGAACTAAGGATACTTCTTCCTATCATTAAAGTCATAATCTGGAAACTTCAACTGCAAAATTTTCACTAAAACTTCTCCTGGAAAAGGTACTGCTTCCGACAACAAGGGTGTAAAGGTGCCATACTTCGCATCCTTCGATTATTTTACAGGCTTTGCATTTGGTTTCCTTGGTGGGATGTATGGTGGTACAGGTGAAAGTGCCATGCCACTTGTTTCCATCTGCACCTCCTCCATTTCTCCTTCACTATCTATGACTTTCTCAGGTTGTTGTTGAGGCTTGGCAAGTTTATTATTCCATTTCTTCTTAGTTCTCTCTTCCTTGGTCAGTTTCTTCCTCGACGATCTTCGTTGTTTTTTTATTGATGCTAATGTGGTTGATTCTACTTCAGGTGATGCTATTGCGGGAATATCAGCTCATACTGCAGGCATATCAATGACTTCCATGATTCCAAATAAGAATTTCTCACGAAAATTACAAACAATTTCTTCCCAAGAATGCTCAGATGACATACTACGACTTAAACTTCTACAATTTCTTCGCACTCTCAAGACTCAAATTCTCAATTTAGCAAAGTGTTCAATTTGGGTAGGAGGTGGCTTTTTATAATTATTTCGAGTTTCTAACCCCATCATTAGCTTAGTTTTTTTTCAAATTATGCTCTGATTTTGTTCATTAACTACATATCTATCCTTACATCTTGCCAACGTGTCTTCATAAATTAAATTCTCTACATATTTTAACATTAAATATCCCTTTTAAAGGTCATATTTTTCCATTGAAATTCAATGCATCCCATAGTGTTGTGAACATCCATCTTATGTCGCAACTATGTACTTCGACATAATCCAGACTGTAGCGAAGTAACTCCTTATGTCGAAGCTCTTTGCAACATAATTTATATTTTAGTGCCCACTTTCAACTACAGGTGGCACTGAGACTCTTGTCCTTTCTTCCTTATAGATAGAAGCTATATGGGCAGGGTTTTCCCTATACAAATTCAACCTACTTCCATTTACTCTTCCCTGAATCAATTCTCCATTTAACTTCGCTAATTGAACTGTGCCTCCATCAGTAACATGCTTCATAATATATGGGCCTAACCAATGCATCTTGAATTTCCCTGGGAATTTCACAAACTTACCATCATAGAGGAGAACAAGGTCTCCTACTTGGAACTTGATTTGAAATCGATCATAAACAAAAATTGAAGTAGTTGATTAATTTCCATAAGTGAATTTTATTGTTAACCTTAAGTGTTGAATGTGGAAGACTGAAGGAAATTAGTTGATTTAAGACTGAAATAATAACTTAAGAAACATAATTAAGCTTGAATTTGTAGAATAAAACAGAGATACTAGACAACAATATTGATTACGGAGTTCGTCCCTGATGGACTACGTCTCCGGGTTCGCTTTCAAGACGGGCGACCGCTTTATTAGGATTGAATCCGAGAAGGTTTGATTACACAACAAATGAACTAGATTGAATGTTCACGTGGGCACTTCTGGTCTCTGTTAACAAAAAGCTCTCTGAAATAGCTTTCCAACGCCTATCACGGTTCCCAATTCCGACTCCCGATGCTCCCGTTACACTGAAAACAAAACAACCCATGACCTCTAAAAACTGCATACAAGAACTCTAAAACACTCCATATTTTCTTCAACGAGCCAAAATCTAGCTTTATAACCCTGCAAATACACTTTAACCTCTGCTGCTCAACTTTAGAATGCATGTGCTGACTTTAGGGATGAGTTTAGGGTTTTGGTTTAAGAAATTAATGTCACATAGTGTCATTACGCCTAGGTGTAATTAAAAATAGCCAAAATCGAATTTAAAACCCACTTCGCACCTTAGAATAACCCAAAACCGTTAGCCTTCATGTCACTGGGAGGAGGAAGCGCTGACAGCGCATGTGAAAGGTGAGTTTACCTCGTGGTTAGGGATCCGTCGGTTCTGGTAACTGACGGCGGTGCTTACTACCTGTCACATGACCTCTAACCGTGTCAGTTTCCATGCGGTTATCCTAAACCTCTGACAAACCTACTTACCCATAGCTATTAGCTCCACCTATCTTCTCACATGTCAAGGTTTACTCCGCCACGATCAGGCTAACCCTCTTCAGTTTAGAGCCAGCAGATTATTTATATTAAAACATTTTCTTTGTATTAAAGCCCGAAAGGGTTTTAGACTTGGGAAAAATCATTTTTAATTCATGGTTTAGGTTCTAGGTATAGGTTAGGGTTTAGGTATTTAGGATTTAGGTGTTCCCTATTTAACAACCAAACCCCTACGGAACTAATGACAACCACATGTCGACAACCAGGTACCAAACACCATATCCTTCGAACACCATGAAAACCATTTCAACCATTGACATCACCGGTGGAACTAAATATCAACACCGAAAATCCTGAACCATAAACATCACTATTGAAGCTTAATACACCGGACACTAAACGACATTGGTGAAGTTGATAAAGCTCAAGACCTCATCGGCCATGATCCTTTGAAGACCACTTCGACTTTGAACCACTGAAGACTCACTCATGCTGGACTGACAAGATCCTCCTGGATCAATCCTCTGCACTTGAAATCTTTTGGACCACAAAAGTTTGACTAGACGGATCGTAGGTGAGGGTAGAGCTCCCTCACTCTCCACCTTGCCTCAGTGATGTACCAACACATTCGATCAACAACCTGAAAGTGATGACCCTGATGATGCTGATCATGGCACATTTTGAATCTGTGAACTGTTCCATCCATCTGCAGTATGCACAACTTGCAAAGATGGTTAAGCAACCCGTTATGAACATGGCAATTGACTTCTTTCCACGAAGTACCATGAATTAGTGATTCATAAACATCTTTTAAAACATTCTCTGCAGGATATTATTCAATACCATTAACATGTACCAACAATCTATTTTTCGAAATAACTGAAACTTTCAAAGACATTCTTGACATCATATCAGCTACTTGACTTGATGTACTTTCCTGATTCCTGGTTACTAAGTGAACTTGCTGCAATAAACCCATCAAACTGTAATGTGAAAGCTACTGCAACTTAGTTTGAATTTGAATGTATTTAAGTGGTTGTTGACTTGCTTGAATCATTGTTTCCTCACTCATTAAATGATGTCTCCATTGATTAACAATTTCCCTTAGTGCATAAGTTTCCCTTTCATGCACTAGATACTTTGACATTGCTTTAGAAAAGGCTTTGACATGAAAACAAATAGGATTCTTCTCCACTTGAAAAGAGGCTTCAAAACTGTTTGAAACATGAAATGGTGATACAATACAAGAGAAATGTAACATTGACTTTCCCCAATACTGACCTGCATCCCTGTAACTTATAACTCCCAAACTTGGACTGAAATGATACATTCTGACATTAGGAAGAGGAGCTTTAGAAATCAACTATAACTCATGTTGTATTCACTGCTTATGAGTAAGATGTTTGGGTTCTTTAAATAGAACTAGAAAATTTTCTACTTTCTTGACCAAACTATCTTTAAACTGAGACTTACAACCTAAAAAAACATCCTGTTGATCCTTATGTTGTTCTTTTACAACCATGAGTACATATTCCTTACTTGAACTTATTAATCTCTTCATATGATTAACTGAAACTAAATCCAAGTGTGATTTGAGTTTATGTGCCCTGACAACAAATTCAATCCCATCTTTCTTAAGGTGATATTTATGCTCTTTCCTATGAAACACTGCATCACGATCATAAAGATAAGGACTTCCTAACACTACTCCACATATGTCCACTGGAACCACATCTAATTCCACTTCATCAATGTAATTAGTTGTAATGGAAAATTTTAACCGACATTGCTTTGTGACATTTATCTGAGTTGATTTATTCAACCAACCTAATGGGTATGGTCTTGAATGATTTTGTGTCTCCAAACCCAATTTATTAACTAAATATTTGGATATCAAATTTTCATGTGATGCATTTTCAAACATTGTATCTAACTTTGTGTGTTTGGAAATTATCCTTATAATAAATAGTTCAACTCTTTTATCATCATTCAAATGATTTATGTTTGAAGAAGATGAAGAAGTAATAGAACTTGAATTAGTGTCAAAAGTGTTACCTATTGAAACTATGGCAATTATCCTCCTTTCATCACCTAAATCGGAGCCTGGATCTTGTTAGATTGCTGCATTTGCTTTCATTTCATTCTTCTCCTTAAGGAACTTCTTTGGCTTAAGTTCGGGATGAAGTTTCCAACATCTAGATTCATCATGACCGACTCTCTAGCAATGAGAAAAAGTAGGTCTTTCCTTCTAAGTTATAACTGATTTCTTTCCCTTCGAATTCTTCTTCCTCTTGTTGTCATTGGAATCCTTGATTTCCAACTATTTGGATTATTGCGGTGAAAACTTGAATGGTTTACCACCTGATTCAATATGTATGGCTTGAACACACACTTCATCAAAGTCATCAGGATTAAACATTAATAATGTATGATGCAAATATGAATGTAAACTGCCGATGTATTTTAATAAAGTTTCATGTGTACCAAATGAAATACCAAGCGCCAATCCTTTCTTTCTGAACTCCTCAGTAAACCTCTAAACACTATGCCCTTTACCTTGCCTCAAGTGTAGGCAATCAATAATAGATTGTTGCATGTATCCTAAAGGATAGACTTGTTTCCTAAGAGCTTTTAAAAACTTAGACCATGAAGAGATGACTTTACCTTTCTGCTTTACATATATTTGAGTTTTACTTTCCCACTAGATTAAATCTGTTCCCCCCATTCTAAGTATCACTAACTGAATTTTCTTTTTATTGTCAGAAATGTTCTGGATACTACAATACACTTCTAATTGCTTAATCATGTTATCTAACTTTTCAGGATTCAATTCACCATCATAAATAGGTAACTCAAATTTTACATCAAGTTTCAAAAGAGATGTTTTCTTAGGTTTCTTTTCTGTTTCAAATTCTAAACTAAAAGAAGAAGATGATGATGATGATGATGATGGAGATGATGGAGGAGAAGGAGGTTAATCAACCTTGCCTTTAAAATTTTCCTTCTTTGATGTATTTGAAGAAGAAGTTGCATCTCTCGCCTTCTTATCTTCATAAATTTCTCCCAACATCTGCTGCATACTCAAAAATGCTTTCTGAAATTGTTCCTCACTCATCTTTGCTTCAGGAGTTTCACCTGCATCAGATCCTGTCATGGTCGATTTATGAGCGACTCTTCGCTTTCCAATCTCTGGATCAATCTCTTTGAGTGTTCCTTATCCACGTTGCGACTTAGACCTGGTTAACATTCACTGGAAAAATTATACAAACGCAACCTACTTTGATACCAAATTATATGATTTAAAAAAAAAAAAAAAAAAAAAAAACAAAACAAACAAACAAACTGAAGTAGAAATGATTAATTTCCATCTGTGAATTTGATTGTTAACCTTAAGTGCTGAATGTGGAAGACTGAAGGAAAGCAGTTGATTTAAGACTAAAATAATAACTTAAGAAACATAATTATGGAGATACCAGAAAACAATATTTATTATGGAGTTCGTCCCTAATGGACTACGTCTCCAGGTCCACTTTCAAGATGGGCTACCGCTTTATTAGGGTTGAATCCGAGAATGTTTTATTACATAGAAAATGAATCAGACTGAATGTGCATGCAGGCACTTCTGGTCTCTATCAATAGAAATCTCTCTAAAATATCTTTCCAACGCCTATCATGGTTCCCAATTTTGACTCTTGATGCTCCTATTACACTGAAAACAACATAGCCTATGACCTCTAGAAACTACATACAAGAATTACAAAAGACTCCATATTTTCTTCAATGAGACAAACTCTAGCTTTATAACCCTGCAAATACACTCTAACCTCTGATGACCAACTTTAGAATGAATGTGTTGACCTTAGGGATGAGTTTAGGGTTTTGGTTTAAGGAATTAATGTCACATAGTGTCATTAGGCCTAGGTGTAATTAAAAATATCCAAAAATCAAAGTTAAACCCCACTTCGCACCTTAGAATAACCCAAAACTGTTAGTTGTCATGTCACCGGGTGGAGGAAGTGCTGACAATGCATGTGAACAGTGTGTTGACCCTGTGGTTAGGGCTCCATCGGTTCCGGTAACTGAAGGTGGTGCTTTCTACCTATCACATGACCTGTAACCATGTCAGTTTCCACCCAGTTATCCTAAACCTCCGACAAACCTACTTACCCGTAATTGTTAGCTCCACCTATCCACTCACATGTCAAGGTTTACTCCACCATGGTTAGGCTAACCCTCTATGGTTTAGAGCCTACGAAGTATTTATATTAAAACATTTTCTTTGTATTAAAGCCTGAAAGGGTTTTAGAATTAGGAAAAAGAATTTTTAATTCATGGTTTAGGTTCTATGTATAAGTTAGTGTTTAGATATTTATGATTTAGGTGTGGTATGGTATTAGATTTAGGTGTTAGGTATAATGCTTGGTCTTAGGTTTTAGCATGGTAGGGTTTAGGATTTTAATCTTTAGGGTTTTAGGTCATAACCCTTTTAGCTTAGGATTATCTCATTACACATAAAAAAACCCATTTTACACCTTTGTCACCATGCGACATTCGTCAACATCACATGACGACACCTGTTCCATCTTTAACAACCAAACCCCAATGGAACTGACGACAACCACATGTCAAAAACCAGGTATCAAACACCATATCCTTCAAACACCATGAAAACCATTTCAACCATTGACATCACTGGCGGAACTGAAGATCAACATCGGAAAACCTGAACCATAAACATCACTGTCGAAGCTTAATACACTGGACAATGAACGCTGACGACGAACACTGGTGAAGTTGATAAAGCTCAAGACCTCATCGACCATGATCATTTGAATACCACTTCGACTTTGAACCACTGAAGACTCCGCTCATGCTGGACTGACAAGATCCTCCTGGATCAAAACTTCTTTTGCTTAATATGTCTGTCATGCCAAGCCTTTTCTCTTGCTTCTTGTACCTGCTGATGAAATCTTGCTATGAATCTGTCTTCCTTCAAAGTAATCATCTGCATCATTCTTTCCTTCATTATATCAGGGTTTTCCATATCTGTAAAAGTTGTAATCCTTAAGCTAGGCACAATGTATTCCATGGGCATCACACCTTCTTGCCCATAACATAATATGAAGGGTGTTTGACCTATCAACTTCTTACATGTGGTCTTGTAAGCCCATAAAACTATTGGAATTCTAAGGTCCCATTCATCTATATTCACATTGCATAACTTAGTCAGTGCATTCTCCAAAATCTTGTTAAATGATTCCACTATTCCATTAGCCTAAGGATGATAAGGGGTACTCTTCTGATGATATACTTGGAATTCCTCAGTCAATGCTTCAATAGTTTTATTCAAGAAGTGGGAACCTTGGTCACTCGTCAAAATATTTGGACATCCAAATCTAGAAAATATATACTCAAAAATAAACTTTGTAACAATATATGCACTGTCGTCCCTTACTGGTTATGCTTTGGCCCATATTGTCAAGTAATAAATTGTTGTAATTATGTACCTCGCACCAATCCTCTTCCCAAGTGGGTTGATGGGTCCAACAAAATCAATAGCCCACTTATCAAAAGTCTACAATGTAACTTGTGGTACTAATGGTATTTCATCTCTTCATCAAGGATTTCCTATTCTTTGACACACATCACATGCTCTACAATATTCCTTTGCATGTTTGTGTAGTGTAGGCCACCACAATCCTGCTCTCAAAATCTTCTACGCAGTAGCTTTTCTTGCATAGTGTCCATTAACTGCGCCACCATGAGCTTCTACTAGAATCATTTGTCTTTCATGTTTAGGAACATATTTGCGTAGTATTTTTCATTTGGTCCCATCTTATATAACTCTCTTGCTATTAATGAAAAGTTAACTTCCTTAACCACTAATTCTTTCTTTTGCTACATAGTATAACATGAAGGAACCATCCCCGTGGTAAAAAACTGAATGGTATCTTCAAAGTGGTCATCTTTAATTCTGATTGCAAATAACTGTGCATCAGGGAGATTATCCTCTGTGTTGGTTGGTTCTTCCCCTATTTCCAATCTTGTTATATGATTATGTCTTGCATTCACTATTCCTGGTTTTACAATGATTTCAAAGTCATATTCTTGGAATAATAGTAACCATTTGCAAATCTTTCCTCCTAAAATAGGTTTATTAACCAAATACTTCAATGTAGAATGATCTGTGAATATTTTAAAGTGTGATCCCAACAAATAATGTCTAAATTTCTGTAAAGCATACACCAAATCCAATCCTTCCTTTTTCGTAGTTGTGTAATTATTTTCTGCCTTGGACAAATTTCTACTTGCAAAGGCTATTGGATGATCAATTTCTCCTTCACCAGGTTGTGCTTGTACCACTCCCAAATCTATACAAGAAGCATTCACATGGGCATGAAATTCTTTGTTCCAATCAAGGAACACTAATATAGGAGCATCTAACATTTTTTCTTTCAATATGTCAAGGCTCTTTTGACATTCTTCGTCCCTCTGAAAAGTTACATCCTTCTTCAATAATTTCTCCATAGGCACAGTGATCTGATCATACCCATTGATAAACTTTAATACCATGTATATCCCAATGTAGTGTGAATATGTCTCACTATCTTAGGTGGAGGAAAATTTACAATGATAGAAATCTTAGCAGCGTCCACCATTAGTCCTTGCTTACAAAAAATGTGTCCCAACAATATGCCAAAAGGTACACAAAATATGCACTTTTTTAAGTTCAAGGAGATCTTATATTGTCTACATGTGTCAAGCATAAGTCTTAAAATTCCAATATGTTTTTGTAGAAACCCAAATACTATCCAATCATCAAAATATAACTCTAAAAATTTGTGGATGTATTCCTTAAAAGATGCAAACACCACTTTAGAAAATATAGCAGGGGCATTCTTTAATCCAAAAGGCATTACTGTATATTGATATGAGCCCCATTGTGTAGTAAATGTGGTCGTATTTTGATCTTCAGGTGCAATCCTAATCTATTGATAACCTAAAAATTCATCTATAAATGAGTAAGCTTCTTGACCTCCTACATTGTCTAGCACTTCATCTGTGAAAGGGGTAGGTAAGGGATCATGTAAACATGCATCATTTAACTTCCTTAGATCAACACAAATCCTAATATCTCCTTGAGTCTTGTTTTCTTTCACCACAATAGGACTCACCCACTCTGATTCTTCTATTGGTTCAATAATTCCTACTACTATCATCTTATCAAGCTCTATCTTTACTTTCTCCTTATACTTCGAGTTCATCCTATAACATCTTTGCTTGAATGGCTTTGCATTAGGCTTAATGGGAATCTTCATGACTCCTAGATCTCCTATTATACCCTTCATCTCTAAAAACGTAGTAGGAAATAGTTCTTGGTATTCATGAAGTAACTTCATAACTTTACAGATTATCTTTTCATCCCAATAATCTCCTATTGTTGCAAAATTGGTATCCTTTTTTGATCCTATGTTCACCTTCTTGGTCTTCAGTGGCTTTGTTATTTATGGTATCTCCAACTTAGGTCCATTTACTTCGTGGTATCCTTCTGATTCTGCTATGTCAATGTTGTGAGGATCTTATTCCTCTTCTATAGTAAGGTTATAGCATTGTAGTGCATTTTCTATCTGTGCATCCCAATCAGGTTGTTTCCATGTCAGTGGAGTTACATTCTCAAATATCCTCTTCTTGATTGTCTGAAGGGATAAATCTATGTATATATGATCATCTTCAAAGTTGACTATTAATATGAAACCATCAACCATGTCTTCCTAATTATCAATACCATGTCGAAGCTCAATTTCTAGGTACTAGTTCTTAGGGATTGTTTCTAATGTATGAATAAATCCATGTACCCATTCTTGTTGTGGAATCTCCTTTCATATTGTAGTACATAATTGGATATGCTCCCTAGGATTAGTTTCACCATCATATTTTATCTCTATATTTGTATCTATCTATCCAAACCTTATCCACATCAATATTCAAAATTCCTGTGAGCCTTCTATATTATTTTTGTGGACACCCCACCATCTAGCAGTGGTATCTTTCAAGGCTATATCCAAGGCTAACAACCTTTAATTTTGTAGAACTTGTTCCTCATAATCATCAAGAAAAGTATTTATATCACCCAAGCCATCATAAGAAGGCATCCTACATACCTCATATATCATACATCAAACAGATTTGGTAATGCTTTCACATCGCCTTGTGGATACTTCATGTAGCATATTCTGCCAATTTTCCAACTCTTCTTTTAAATATGAGATACAAGAACTATCATGCTCCCAAGTCAACTTTCCTTTTGCAATAGGGTTAACCCAATCTTGTTCCTTTGCTATAATCTGATAGATATTATCTATATTAGCTACACAATATTCTTCTCTAACTAGGTTTGTATATATTACTCCTTCTAATGGATCCAAGGGAACAATCACTCTCATATTATTCCCTCAAATATCATTTATCTCTGCTTCAAATTAATTATAGACATATTGTCAAATTTCCAATCAATTCCAAGCAATGCATGATAGGGGTTACTATCATCAATGATCTTTGTTACTTCAAAGTCAACAGTAGTGCGAACTCCTTCAATATTCATTGTTACACATGGTAGTATTCCTAAGGGGAAGATCTTTTACTGATTTTCCATCCTTGACTGAATAAGAAACCACTGTAGCTTCGGCTTACCCATAAATTCCCATGTCTTCTTTTTCAAAAAATTAGCATCATATCCCAGATCTAGAATAACTTGATCGATCTCATATTCTCCTATCTACACACTAAGCCTCATTTCTCTTCTAGTTCTCTTCTGTCGATGCAAATTGTTCAGTGTGCACATCTCACCTCATAGTGTTTCTTTTGATGCACAAGAATCTATCAACTGCTGAAGCCCTTCTACAACATTTTGATCTCTTAATAATTTCATACAAGTTTGCATAAAATACTTTAAAATATCTCCTTGATTTGCTAACCCCTGGTCCTGTGTCGAAGCTTGATCCTATGTTGAAGCTCGGTTCTATGTCTAGGCTTGATTCTGCATCGAAGCTAATGACATGTTGCAATTAGTTCTCTGCTTTGGCTGCACATTGGAGGTGGAAGCTCCAACATCCATAAAGTTTCTCTTTGCTTCCATAAATACTTCATTTTCTTTTTGAATATCAAAAAGATGAGCTTTCTCAACATTTTTCTAACCCATGTACTTTTAGATTCTCTCCTTTCATCTACTTAATTACTTTCCATTGTCACTCCACTTCTAGTGACAATACTAATTCGAGGTTCATCGGTCCTCCTTTCAGTATTCATTGTTTGAATATTCTGTGTCGTCTACTAATTCTTTTTTTCTTGCATCTTTTCCATAAGTACATGGCATTCTTCAATTACATGGTTAAAGTATTTACAGTACTTACATGTCGTTGTAGAGTTTTAGCAATCTCTCGCAAAATGACTTTCCTAGCTGCAGTTATAGCAAATGATTTTTCCATGTCCACTTCCACACCCACAAACAGCTCAAGCACCTTGACCTCTTCCTTGGTAGCCTCCTCAACCACCGTGCTATCCACTACCTTCATCTCCATGTTCTTCCACTTGTATTCTATAAGTGTCAGCACTGCACTCCATCATTAGTTCATAATCTTGACAATTATTCTCATCATGTCCTAATGATTTACAAAATTTGCAATATAGGTTATGTTTGCTCGGAAGAGTCATCAGGGAAAATACCTTAGGTTCAGGCACAGGAGGCCAACAGTGGTCCGCTGTAGTCTAGGACAGTGCTAGAATTTTCACACCACCCCGAAGGGCAAGGAGTCTCACCTGAAGCGCGCCGTGACCAAAGGGGAGAAGGGTTCAGCATGGGATCGAGAGGGTATCAATCAAGCACAGGAGACCATGTACATATGCATCCATAATACATGAAACAGAGATAATAATACTCAAAACTCATACATATCGGTTCATCATAAATAACACGGAACTTAACAACAATCTAGTATCAATCTAGTAATCACCATCTTCAGCAACAGGTAGACTATTTAAAATTTTAATAAGCCCACAATATAAGATGTGTAGTGAATTATAAGTCTCGACAACCATCAACTCTGATTACATTAAATCAACAGGACAAAACAAATCATAACTCGGCATCTTGCCATAAACATTACATAGAATACTCGACTTAGTAGCTCGAGTCAAATAAGCTCCACAACCTAGTTCCTTGGCTCCCAACTCTTTCTGCTTCAGGTTCTACACCTGCGTACCTCCTCGGCAACCAACTCCTCTTTTGTCTAGTAGGTTCAACAACAACCCTCTTCCTTTTTTCTCTTCCCCTTTTATATCCTTCCCGGCTGCCTAGACTGCCAGTTCTCGCTCGGTTGCTTGCTCCCTTGGTTGCTTCTGTGCCTTCCCATCTCCTCGGCTACCTTTGCCTTTTGTTGCCACCTTGCCATCACTCCTTCACAACTGCTCATTCCACCACCCAATCGTTGGTGCCATTTGTCCTTTCCCACCCTATGGTTGGTCGAAACTGGTCAAAATCGTTCAAAATTAATGAAGGCTCCAACAGGCCCTAACCACAATTTTTTTACTCGTCCCTGAGTCAAGTCATTTCGATCTCTGGTAGTTCTATTGTTGCTTCCATGTGTTCTATGCATGGTGGCTGTGTTGCTATCGGTGTTGTCTCCACTATCTGATGTGTCGGCACCTCTGCTGCTGTGATACTTGCTTGCGGAGTAGGCATCTCCTTCATCTCGATCCTAGCTTATGGCATGGCATTTGTTTTGTGGCCCTTTCTTGACCTTGTGGCTCCTCCATTCCAAACGAAGGCTCCAACTTTGGGACTGTTGTAGTTGTTTGCTACTTGAACCCATTATATCACTAAATTGCGAGGTCCCATTTGGTGAGGATTACGTTGGTGCTTTGTTTAAATGCCTTGGCCGATTGTGATGTTAACGTGGTTGGTCTCTGTCTCTACAGGTCATCCCATTGCTGGCCGCTTGAGTCGCAGGCCTTCTTCAAGAGCAAGACATGCATCCAAACTGGGGGCTGCAGGTCTCGGATTATTCATTTCGTCCTCATCGATTCTTCCTCATTGGTGTCAACCTGCACCTAGAGGACATCGATCTATTCATTTATTTGTTGGAGCTGAGCATATTCTGTGCAGTCCCTTGTGCTGGCACATAGGGACTGAATTTGTTCTCTTAACGAGTAGACCTAGTGGTTTTTCAGAGCTACACTGCATGACCAATCGTGAACCTTGCCCATTAAGGCGTATCCGTTGGTGAGGGCTTCAGCTAAGGCTTGTTTCTTCATCTCTAGCTCCCTATCCTTACCTTCAACCAACCGCACATAGATTTCTCCAGGATCTGGCAGTGTGGACCTAACAGTCTCTAGCTTCCACTTCATTTGTGGTGGCTAGACGTGTGCACGTTGTCTGTATATGATCGCATCAATCGACCAATGTGCAGGCGGACATGTCCGCCGGTGCTTCTGTGTTGGCTTCAGTGATGGTTGGCCATATGGATTGGAACCGCTGGGTAATCTGATTCATCTGGGCTTGCAATCCTGTATTTGCTTCTCGCAGGTGATCTCATTCTTCCGTCACTGCGAGCAATTGCATATTTTGTTGCTCATGTTCTTTGGCCAGGTCCTCATAAAGGCTCTCGACCTTGTGGGCTACTTTCTGAATAAAAGAGAATAATTGGGCTGACGACCAATGATGGAGGGTATCAGTCTGCATTGTGTCTGGTTCCCGAAATTGTTGTTGTAAGGGTAGGCCGATTGCAATGGACTTATCGAAAAGGGAGGTGGGTGAACGTTCTTGCTGGGATAGTGGAGTGAACTGTTGTGTGGCTGGAGTGATGCTATAGTTTTGAGGGACAGTGATCTTTAGAGGGAGAGCAGGAAAGTATGGGGCAGTCCATTCTCCTTTCCAACTGGTACCCAGGCGTCTCCCAGCTGGTGGGTCCAACCCAAGCATTGGTGTTATACTATTGGTGGGTGGCATCCCTATGGTCGAGGTGGCGCCTTCTGTTCGATCGGTTGACTGAACTTCTGCTTTTGCAGTAGTCTGCCGATGGTCGATCGGGAGGATCTCAGACACGGTTGCAGAGGTGGAGGCGGTTTGTGGGGAAGACTCCTACGACGGGTGTACTGCAGTGGATGTGGTGGTAGGGATCTCCTCGACTATGGCAATTGCGGGAATTGGGTGTTCGACCTCAACAGTGAGTTCGATGATTAGAGCTGGGGTGTTAACTTTTGACTTTTTGGCAGTTAGTTTTTTGGGTACTGACATCGGGGAGGGAGCCTGGGCTATGCTCGCGGGAGGTGTTGTTGAGAGAGGTGGCATTACAATGGGGAATAACATGGTGGAACCTTGAAAATGCTTGGGATAGCCACCCTCACCTGGCTCGAAGCTTGTGATTTTCCTTCTTACTTCGAACATTTTCTCTTCCATTTGGAGCAGCATCGATTGTAGTACTTCATCCACTGCCCTCTTCCTACTACTTTTTGCCCCATCTCCCTCTTGTTTCTATGGAATCGTAGCTTCAAACAGGTACTTGGGCTTCCCTTCTCTCACATTGCAGGCGACTCTTGGTCATGACTCCACTTCTCTGCGCAAGGCCTCTTCCATCAAGTTGAACCGCTATGGCCTTAATTTGAATGTGGTGGGGTTGACACACCGCGGTCTGAGATAAGTGTGCGTGTGGGAGGCACCAAACCAGAGCTCTCCTGAGAACTCATCCAAGAGAGTCATGGGTATTCTCTCTGTGGACTGAATGGCGTCTACCATCTGTGCGTACTAGCTCTTGAAGGCTCTTTCATTGATCTCTTTTGTGTTGGGATCCCCGGATGCCCTCCACAGTTCATACCTAAGCGCAATTGGCAAGTCTTCAGCAATGGTTGCCATTTGCCTCTCTAGTGGTGGAATCCACTTCCACATTGTCAGCACCATTACCAAGTATCCGAACACAAATCCAGTGCTCCTCCAGTAGACATCCTCACATGCCTCAAAAAGTTCGTTGAGCACAAAAGTTGACCAGTTGAGTATCTCTCCCTGGCAGCAGTGTTCCGCTATTGAAACGGTGTCCAGGGTGCACTAGTTTCTCATAAAGTGCCTCATTGTCTTGCCTGCAATAAGGTAGCAGGCGAACCAGATGTTATCTTTGTTAATCTTGTCTAGCTTTGTGCCCTTTCCCCCTCGCTCTATTCCATATTGGGTGTATATGTTGTCTTCTGTCTATTTCTTCCCCTGCTTGGTCCCAACCTGGAATGATATGTTGATTGCATTCACCATTCCTACCAACCCAGTCAATCGATAGATATCTTTGGCATGAATAGGGTATTCCCTGTCCAACCACAACAAACTTCCATGCATCCTGCTTGTCAGTAGTTTGGTGCACTGCATGGCGACAAATTGGGTACTAAATATAGGAAGATTTCAAGGTTGAATAGTGTGGACCTTTGTATCCCTCTGAAGTCCTCTCTAATTTTGGAGATCCTTGTGCCATCCTCCCTTTGAAATTCCTCCGCGTATACTTCCCTTTTCATTGCTGGATACTAGAACTCGTTTATGAATTCATTGTCGATGAGATTCAACCTGTCATACTTCACATATAGGTCGTCCATCATTTCAATTCTTTCATCCAAAGCGGCTTGTGGGACTGATATGACTCTTTTTTCCATTGTTACTCTCCCGCTATAAACAATTTGTACTGGTGGTCTCCTGCTTCTCTTGTTCTGCTCCTGTTCTTCCAAGTGATCCTGGAATCCTTCTGTTGTTTGAAATTCTATTGTTCCCTGCATGCTCCTGAGATTTATGTAGATGAGACACGACATCCCCTAACTGATGAGGATTTTAATCAACTAATTACTCCGACGACCTTTCCATATAGTCTAGATATATTTTTCCGATATTGGCCGACTGGTACATTCCAACTATGACGTGGTTTGGAAGGTAAAGAGTAGGCTACATGGTGTATTTATTCTATCATGATGGGCTTATTTATTAACTAATTCTATACTTAACAGGAAATATTTTGCGACCCTATCTTGATAGTTGCCTTATTGATTACTTAATCGGGAAATAACTATTGGTATGGTGGAGGGGATGGGTACTTGTAAGGTCATCAATTCTGGAAAAGGTGCAGACCTACGTGTATTCTTCTGACGGGGTTGACATGCATGGCTACTATCCCTAATAACTAGGCCTACCAATTAGATCTGACATTATATGGCCACTGACACTACCCCCCGACCACGAATGGGTTGCGGTATCCCAATCTCGGCCGCAACCTTATTATTCGAAAGAGACTTTTTTTTTCACTTGTGGAAGGGTTTCAAGCATGCACCATTCACCCATCCCTGCAGTAGGACTCCATCCAATTGCACAAGTCTTACCACACCTAATTCTTTTATTTGTGTAATTATGAATGGGCCTAACCAGTGCATTTGTAGTTTTCCTGGGAACTTGAGGAACTTGCTATCATAGAGGAGCACTTGGTCACCGACATCAAACGATTTCTTCTTGGTGTGCCTATCATGCCAAGCCTTTTGTCTTCGTTGCTTGACTGATTGATGGAACTCTGCTAGAAACTGGGTTTCATCGAGTTCCATCAGTTGGCTCAGTTTGTTCCGCAAGGCATTGCTATCGGTCATTCCTGTAGCCTCTGAGATTAACATGTTGGGCAGAATGAACTCCGTTGGCACCACCGCCTCTCTGTCGTAGACGAGCTAGAATGGATTTTTTTTGTGAAGTCTTTTAACTGTTGTCCCATATTCCCACAGAGTCGCTATAATTCTTTCATCCCAGTCATCTCGGTTGGCAGATACGATTTTTGTTAGCCCCCTTTCTAATATCTTGTTAAATGCCTCTACTGCACCGTTTGCTTGTGGATGATAAGGACTACTCTTGTTATGTTGTACCATAAATGTTGTTAACAGAACTTCAATTGTTTCATTCAGAAAGTGTGTGCCCTGGTCACTTGTGAGGCTCCTCAGGCATCTGAACTGTGAAATGATATTTTCAAAAATGAATCTTGCCTCTGTTTCTGCTGTGCAGTCTTTCACTGGCGCAGCCTCTGTCCATATTGTTAGGTATTTTGTTGTCGTGACTATGTATCAAGCTTGGGAGTGTCTTTCTAGTGGGGAAATTGGACCAATGAAATCTGCTGCCCACTTATCGAATATTTGCACCAGACCAAATGTAGTGGTATCTCGTCATGTCGGGAAGGATTACAAACCCTTTGATAGACATCGCATGCATTGGTAAACACCTTTGAATCCTTATGGATAGTGGGCCACCACAGTCCTGCGTGTAGTATCTTCCTTACTGTAGCCTTGCCTCCTACATGGCCTCCCGCGACCCCTGTGTGGCACTCCCACAGGACGGCTTCTCTTTCATGTTGTAAGACACAGCATCTTAGTACTTGATCCAAGCCCATTTTGTAGAGTTGTCCTGCTATGAGCTGGTAATCTGCTGCTCTGACCACTAAGTGCCTCCTCTGTGTTGCCATGTATCCCTGTGGGAAACTGCCTGTTGTTAGTAAAGTAGCAATCTCCTCTAGGTGATCGGGTATGGCTTCTATCCTAAACAGATCGGCATCGGGAAACTAATCGACTATTGCTCTATCATTCTCCCCTGTTTCCAGACGAGACAGGTGATCTAGGCCTACATTCAATCTGCCTGGCTTAACAACCACTTCAAACATGAATTCTTGAAATAGTAACAGCCACCTGCAAATTCTTCCTTCTAGTACCAGCTTGTTTACTAGGTACTTCAGCATAGAATGGTTTGTGAAGAATTTGAATGGCACCCCTAGCAGGTAGTGCCTGAACTTTTGGAGAGAGTAGACCATTGCCAGAACTTCCCGTTCTGTTGTTATATAGTTCTTTTCTGCCATGGAGAAATTTCTGCTCGCGTAGTATACTGGATGATCCATCTTCTCTCCTGGTTGCACTAAGACTACTAGCATTATTCCAGACACATTGATGTGTACATGGAACATTTTGTTCCAGTCGGGGTACACCAGTATGGGAGCACTTACTAACCTTTCTTTCAGTCTGTCCAGTGCTACTTGACAATCCATTGTCCAAATGAACTCCTCCGTCTTCCTTAGCAGTTTCTCCATTGGGGTCGTTATGGTTGCATAGTTTCTGATGAACCTTCTGTAGTACCCCGTATGGCCTAGAGTTGCTCTTAGTTGCTTCACGTTGTGGGTAGTTCCATGTAGACAATTGCTGCTATTTTGGCAGGGTCCTCGCAGACTCCATCTTTGCAGACAATATGGCCCAATAGAGTTCCAAAGGGAACTACAAAAATTCCTTTTTCAAATTTAAATAGATTTGCATCTTTCAAACATTACTCTTAATAGACTGGTATGCTTCTTCAATAGGCTGTATACTGTCCAGTCATCCATGTAAACTTCTAGGAATTTATGAATGTAATCGCGGAATGTGGCTATTACAATCCTTGAAAAAAATGTTGGTGCATTCTTTAATCCGAATGGCATTACATTGTATGCATACGATCCCCACTCCGTCGTGAAAGTTGTTTTCCTTTTATCTTCTTCGGCTATTCGAACTTGGTGGTAGCCTGAGAACTCATCTGTGAACGAGTATGCCTTATTCCCCGTAACATTATCTAGGACTTCATCGCTGAAAGGCGTGGGGAATGGGTCATGCATGCATGCATTGTTCAGGATTTTGTAGTTGACGCATACTCTAATCTTGGTCGCATCCTTCTTGTTCTAAATAACTATAGGGCTTATCCGAAATATGATTCATACATCCAACATTTTTTCAATCTCCCATTTAACTTACTCTTTGACCCTTGGGTTCATTCGGTATGGTCTGTGCTTCAGTGGTTGGACACCTGTTTTCAGAAAAAATTTCATCTCTCCCAAGTTACCTTTTATCCCCTTGAGTTCTACTACCGAAGTTGGGAACAGGTCCTAGTATTCTTGTAATAAATCAAAAGTTTATTTGGTGGTCTATTTGTCCCAGTAGTCTTCAACTAATGCTATCTTGGGCTTATCTTCCATCCCTACATTTTGTTTTCTCAGCTTCATTGGTAGGAGATGGGTGCCTTCCATCAAGGGATTCTCCCGAATCTGCCTTTCTCCCTCTATTTCTTGAAAGACTAGGTGTCTAAGCCCCTCCAATCCGTCTTCTTCTGGTTCTACCTCAATTTTGTCGCAGGTCACAACTCTTGGCGATTCCATATCATACAAGCACTGCAGAAATTTTTCTTTGTGCTCCCCTTCAACTAGCATCTCTAGGGTGAAGAGAACCCCTTTTACTACTTGAATTACTTCTATCATTTGTGCTTCACTACTTTTGAATGAAAAATCGTTGATGAACTGTGCTTCTAAGGCATCCCAACTAGCCGTTTGTCATCATAGTTCCTCCTAGATATACCAAGCTTGGGGGATGGTGTTGAGGGTGTGTATAAAAGCGTGCACCCATAGGTCCTTTGGCAGTCCCCAGCTTTCCCAGTCGGTCGTGCAATCTTTGATGTGCTCCTTGAGATCTGAATTCCCCATGTATTCCTTTTCATCTTGTGGTCGATCTTCTTTCTTGCTAAACCTCTCCTTCATTGCTCGCTTGGCATCCTTCTAGTCTTTTAATACCTGGCAGTGTGCTTTCCACCACCTTGTCGGTGTTTCCATGAGTGCGATGTCCAGCAAGGGAATTCTTTGGTCTTTTGGTACATCCTGGTCCAACCTGTCTAGGAACCGATCTATCGGCTCAAGGCCATAGTACTTCAGGTTGTCGCCCTTTCCTATGTCTCCCCAGTTCACTCGGCTTATCATCGCACATTGTCGGGTTGTCAGTTCATATCCACCCTGCTGCCATGCATCCCATGTAGCTTCTGAACCAGCTTCTGAACTGTGAATTCTTCTCTAGCTAACTAATCCTTTGACTGTAGGATTTATGTAGTCCTCCCTTTTTCTTGTCGTGAGTGTATACAACTAATCTAACACCCCTGGTTCTTCCCTGTCATCTGTTGGCTCTGTAAACTTGGGTCCTCGGTAAGGGTCCAATGGTTGAATCACCCTTAGCCCTTCTGCTTCAAAAACCATTAGTTCCTTCTTCAGATCTATGATAGCGTAATTTTCACCCAGTCAATCCCCAAGAGTGCTGGATAGGGGTATTTATCCCCCATAATATCTATTACTTCAAACTCAGTGTGTGTTTTCACCCTTGCCACATCAACCTCTATGTTTTCCAATCTCCCAATAGGAAATATACAATACTGATTCGCCATTCTTAATTGGATTGGTGAATACTTCGGCTGCAGCTTCCCCATTGCCTCCTAGGTCTTTCGAGGTGGGATGTTTACATCTGACCCTAGATCTAACATGGTGCCCCTTATCTGGAATCCTGCCACCTGCGCATTGATTCAAAACTCCTTCCCACTCCGTTTATTATTCCGCTTCACTCTCCTGGAGGCTTTCTTTGACCAGGTTTCACATGGTTGTCCCACGTCCTCTTGTTCTACGGATATCATGGACTTTAAGCTTTTTCGCAATTCCTTTAGCATGGCCTCATCTTCAACAATTTTTAAGAATAATTTAAACCATTCCCCAATGGGCTGGGTGGGAGCGGTCCCATGGAATTGCGATCTTCGGGTGTCCCTATCTTTAGTCATTCCCTCGAACAATTTGGCTGCTTCTTGATAATACTGCTTTTGGTGCTCGGGCTGATATGCCCTTCGTGGTGACGCCACTTTAACAATCACAGAGGGTTCGTCAGCATAGCGATACTCCCCTGTCTTCTTCCCTCCTTGGGTGACTATATTAATATTTTTCACGAGGAAACCCTCGTCAGACCGAGGTTCAGCATTCACAAGGTTGGCCCCTCGCTATCTGGTCCTTTCTTCCCATTTTGCAATAAGCTTTGGGTAGTCCTCCGTTGAATGGGTGTTAAATCTGCATTGGGAACACCATGGTATTCTTAGGAGTGGGCATTCCCTTGCGACATGTCCTTCCTGATCGCAATTGTAGCACCTTAAGGGTCCTCTACCCCACGTTCTTCCTCCGCGTCCATTTCCTCCTTGCCCCCCTCGACTCGCTTCATTAACCCTGAATGTGGATCTGTCCAGCCTCTCTGCTAGAGCATCCAATGCTCAGCACTGATCGGTGTGATGAGTGGTCGATATGCAGAACTCACAGTAGTTGTTATTGGGGACATTTGAATACTTTTGCAAAATTGGACACATTTGCGGCAGGCATCCATACGTTCTACAAATCTCGTAGAATTCTGTGTTATTCCTTCCTGGGAAGGGTCCATACAGTCCGATTGCCAGAACTCCTATGGTGGGAGGGGTTCCTAATGACCCTACCACCCACCCTGTTTAGTTAATACTCCACAACCGTGGGCACTCCATCACAACATGCCCTTCCACCAGGCAATGGGTGCACCAAACATTGGGCCTGGCTGGTCAGATGGGATGAATATCTCTCAGCTTCTCGGTTAGGTTCGCGATCTGGCTTTGCAGGCCCATGATCAATGGATCTTGTAGACCCATGCCTCCCCAGTATTCATGGGGATATCCTACCATTTATTCTATTCGGGATGCTTACTCTAATGCATCCTGCAAGGTTCCTATCTTCTGTTGCGTCAGCAGTGTTCTGGTCAGGGGAAAGAGTGCCTTGATGAACCAATCTTGCTGGTGGTTCAGGTCCAGGGTGTAACTTAGCTTGGCAATGAAATCCTTAAACCTTTGCATGAGCTCCCAAGCCATTTCACCCTCCCTCTGCTTAATTTCCCACGGCTCTAATAGCCCTTGTTGATCTGTCTGCGATACCTTGAATTCTTGCACAAATCCCCTCTTAATATCATCTATGGTTGGGTTCTAGTTCTGCTCTGCCCACTTTATGAACCAATGTAGAGCTCTTTCTCTTAGCTTGGTCTAAAATTCCACCACCCAAACATTATTTGGAGTCTGATGGGCCCTCCAGATGGCTTCGCAGAGGTACCAGTGTTGCTCCACATCCTCATTCCCCTTTCCTGCAAATTCTGGGTATCTAGTAAATGATCTCGCCATGGTATTAGCTAATAGCACAAAACCTTTGTTTCCCAGCTGTACGGATCCCTATAGTCCCAAGTTACTACTATAGTTGATTCTTGGATTACTTCCAATGTTGAGATTGGTCATGTATTTCTCTCGTGCATTGTATACTCGCACCGCTTTGGCTAGGTTAAGGATGAATTCTTCTAGTTTTTGATAAGGTACCAGGGGAAGGTTGGGGAAAACACCACTTATGTCTCGGGGTTGGGGCTGTTGAACTTGGATGGATGCTTGTTCCTCGTCAAATAATCTTCTCATCCCATCACCCCTATTGTCGTCATCTTCATGCCAACATGGGGTGTTGTTCTTGTGATCCTGCTTCCACAACCTTGAGGGAGGATCCTCCATCCGTCCCCTGTTACGATTCCAATTCCACAAAATTCCAAGATGGTCCCCCTCTGGTTTCCTGTTGTGATCCTATTTCCACAACTCACAGGAATGTCCTTCCTCCTCTTCCTGATTCCATCATCCCTTCTCCCCACCTTCGGGTTGCCGAGCACCATCTTCTCCCTTCATCTCAACTCAGGGTCTTCCCACCACCACTCCTATTTGGTGGGACCCTCTCCTTTTTCCTAAGGCCTGGGCCGCTCTTACCTGCCACTTGTCCACTAGCAGCACCCTCCTCTATGCCCTAACATCCCTAGCTCTTTTCAATCCTTCTGCATCCATCCCCTCGTAGCATCCCTACCCCCTTGTAGGCAGTATTTCCCCCTTTAGTTCCTCCCCCCGATACTGGGGTTTTACACTTCCATCCTGGTAGTGGGTAAAGATAGCAGTCCTTCTTCTACCAAAAACATCTTAATCCACGTCGAGACTTCCCTTATCAATTCCCCCCTTAACTCGGAGTTGAACACCACCTCTGCCTTTGAGTAGGATTGATAGCTTTCTGCAACAAACTCGACCACGTATCCTTCCACCGTAGTCTTCACCCAGAAATCAACTACTCTCGTCTGCTCATTATCCAGCTATTGCACTAATGTAGTGTCAGATGAAGTCCAACTATGGCAGGCTATCGCCGATCCACTCAATGGACTTTGCTGCTTCAGCTCCCTCAACCAATTGTACAGGTCCTCAAGGAACTTGCACCAGAAAATTTCATATTGGTCATCTGAGCTATCAACGTATAAAATCCCCTCATGTACCTTGTTGATTAGTTGACTCCTGTAGGTAGCTTTTTCTGCCACAAATTGGTCTACTTTGTGGTCCCACCAGTCTCTGATTTCTCTTTTAAACACCCTCGACACCATATTCTGAACTAGTTCTCCTAACTTCAGGTCCTGACAATGAAACCACTTTTTGGCTCGGAAGAGTCATCAGGGAGAAGACCCTGGGTTCAGGCACAAGAGGCCAACCGTGGTCCTCTGTAGTCTAGGACAACGCTGGCATTTTCACCCCAGCCCAAAGGGAAAGGAGACTCACCCGAAGCGTGCCGTGACCAAAGGGGAGAAGGGTTCAGCATGGGATCTAGAGGGTATCAATCGAGCACAGGAGATCATATACATATGCATCCAAATACATGAAACAAAGATAATAATACCCGAAACTCATACATATGGGTTCATCATAAATAACACGGAACTTAACAGCAATCTAGTATCAATCTAGTAATCACCATCTTCATGCAACAGGTAGACTATTTAAAATTTTAATAAGCCCACAGTACAAGATGCGCAATGCATTATAAGTCTCGACAACCATCAACTCTAATTACATTAAATCAATAGGACAGAATACACCATAACTTGGAATCTTGCCATAAATAGTGCATAGAGTACTCAGCTTAGTAGCTCGGGTCAGATCAGCTCTGCAACCCAGTTCCTCGGCTCCTAGCTCTTTCTGCTTCAGCTTCTGCACTCACATACCTTCTCGGAAACCAACTCCTCCTGTGTCTGGCGGGTTCAACAACAACCCTCTTCCTTTTTGCTCTTCCCCTTTTATATCCTTCCCAGCTGCCTAGACTGCCAGTTCTCACTCAGTTGCTTGCTCCCTTGGCTGCTTCTGTGCCTTCTCGTCTCCTTAGCTGCCTTTGTCTTCTGCTACTACCTTTTCATCACTCCTCCACAACTACTCATTCCACCACCCAGCCGTTGCTGCCATTTGTCCTTTCCTGCCCTACGGTTGGTCAAAACTGGTCAAAATCGTTCAAAATTAATGAAGGCTCCAACAGGTTCCTTGGAGTTTGCACATATTTTTGTAATAGGTAACAATATTCTGAGTGATGTTGGCCTCTGGTCTTGCATATCTCACACCACAGGATGGATCCTACATTCAAAGGATTGTGTGCCCCACTAGCTATGTAATCTGTAAATATATGACATTGTTCCTTAAAATTACCCTATTATCTACTCTTCGTACACCATACTTCTTCTTTGACTTCTTTTCTTTTCTTGATATCTTGTATCTGCAGGATTAGGTTTGCCAACTGACTCTAAATTTGTTGCATACCTACATTAGTATCTCCTATAGTTGAAGCTTCCAACTTCATTGCAATCTGTAGAGATTCGACTTGACTTGTTATCTTTTGTTTCATCAATGGTAATCTGATATGCCATAACATCGTAGCTATAAACCCCTCTTGATGTTGCTACGGAGATATTTTGGAGCTCACTTGATCCAAAAATTCCTCAAATCTCTGATCAAATTCCCAAAAAGACTCAATAGGTTTCTGTTTAATTTCTTTTAACTCAGTGATGCACTGCAACTCAGACTTCTATTATCATCGCTCCTTTAATATATGCAAATGTTATATTCTTATTATTTGAATACTTCATATACCATCTCAATGCTTTATCTCAGAGAGTCATAATGAGATGCACTTTATTTATATTTTCATCATTGATCTGCCTTTGTGGTCCATATAGCTTCAAATAGAAACCAAAACTACTCTGGATGTTTCGATCCAGTTCCTTTGAAAATAGGAAGCTTAATATCATCAGCCATATTTCTTCTTAGAGGGGGAGGGGGAGGGGGAGAAGTAAGGGGAGGGGGATGGGGAGTAGAAGGAGTAGGGGGAGAAGGGAGAGGGGGAGGGGGTGGGGGAGATCCGAAAACACCATGGGTATTACTAGATTTGAGCTTCTATGAGCTCTCAGGCTTGGAAGGTGAATACTGTGAAGCTACCTAGGGCTTATCAGGGTAGCTATCTTACCTTTCACTTTTAGATTCTACAAAGGTCTTTGGGTCTTTTCGACTATATGTTTTCTCGTATCTACTCTATATATTTTTCCACTTCACATTACTGTGATCTCTAGCTTAGATTTTTTCCTCTTCTTCCAAACATAAGTAAACTAACAATCTAGCTACATTCGTAAAACTCCATTTTCAAATAGAAGCATCTTAATATAAAGTTTCAAGTTTTTTAAATACTTACCTCGTGGTCCTTTGAAGAATCATTGTTCTACTTCATTGTAGGACACAATGTGGTCTAATGCAAACTCAATGATGAATCCTCCTAAGATGATATCAATCCAGAAATTAACAGCCCTTGAAATCCTGTTGTTAGTGCTCTTGAGTCGCTGTATCAATTCAGGAGTCCACGTCATAGGTTATATGCCTTTAAAATAGTTCTTTCTTTCGGTCAACCTCGATATCCAATTGTACAGCTCAACAAGAAATGATGCAAAGAAAATTTTGTATTGATCTATGAAAATATATCTCTGTAAACAAGATTTAGGTGTCAGACGAAGGTTGTTGTTCTCTTGATTTGCAAATTCTCGCTCCTTCAATTCTAGCCAATCTTTAATTTCCTTCTTTGACGGATGCCACATAAAAATATCCCTCAAATAGATCTCAGTGTCAGAAATGGAACCATTTTTTGGTTTTGGTTGGGCTGACCCAGGCTTGATCTATATTGTGCACCAACAAAACCCTGAATCACTGGCCCTTTTAGAAACGACCTGCAAGCAGATCACAGTCTTACCCATAGTGACTATGGAAGGATGTAGAACTAGGTTTCTGCAGCCTTGAGGGATGATGCTATGTGGTATTTTTATATTTTTTATCATTAACATACATACATTACTTCACTGCATTCATTTAATCATATAAACCCATAATCATCATTGTGTTGTAATAAAATGCAACTGTAATAAAATTCTACTCTACAAAAGATAATAAGAAAATATACACTCAAAGAAACCAATTTTACCATGGTTCATCCCAATGGGGGACTACATCCACAATAATTGTTTCTTATAATAATAATTCTTGTACAAAAAACAGTTCTTAACTTGCGCATCAAGTTGTAGGTTGTATGCACACTCAGCTGCAGACTCAGGCCTCTGGGCACTTAGCTACAGAGCCTCGCCTTCTCTTCCAAACCATAGATCACAAGAATACAACTATTTAGTTCATGATATGATTGTAAGTTTATTCTCTACTTTATTATTGATCCCTATATAAACTATTACATCGTGGGATATATCATCAAAATACCATGGTACACATACCATGGAATTCCCTAATACAAGCTACTATGGTCCGAAAGCCATTCATATTTTACAATATTACTTTCTTTTTAACAAAATGAGGGGCTTCGACCCACCTCAAAGCCCATATACCGCACGATATATTTACTGTGCAATCCACTTTGGTGCTCCGCTGCGTGGTCCACTCTGCACTTCGCTACATTCTTCCCAGTGCACTTCGAGTCATTCTTCCCAGTGCACTAAAATTAAATGCTTTTCAACTCAGAAAATGAAAGCTGCCAACTTGTAAATGCTATGAAAGGACACAAATATTATGCTAAGTTCCAAAAAGGAAACTATGTTAACTTGCACTTAATCATCTAGCTTTCAGGGTTGCTTGAAAACAAAATATTATTCTACCATTTCATAATTCAATAATGCATGCATTGACTATCTAATTCACACTTGTAGAGTAAATAAAGTTCTAATTTATAAATTCGAAAATGAAAGAACTAATGCTATTTGATCTTGTGGGAAGGAAAAGGAGTGAAAGGATTGGTCTAGGTGGCACTTCTAGTCATGGAGTCTAAGCTAATGGGTTAAATTACTCATAAACTAGGTTAGGCTATCATTTCAGGTCAAAATAGACTGCTACAAGTGAGCTACAGGATGTTTCTACAAGATTCTTGTACTGCTATAGGATGTCCTGAAATGCTACAGGGATTTGGATGAGAGGGTTTAGAGGGTAATAAGGGTGATATGAAGTGTTGGAACGGTGTATGAAAGTTGTGGAAAGTGCAGGGAAGGTGATCATCACCCTAAGCCCAGCCTAATACTTCAAGAAGGCCAGATTTGGGCTAAGATGGCTTGCTCATGGTGATCGAAAAACAAAGTTTTATAACATGGATTGGCATGCATCAACAGAAGGTGGAGAATACCTAAATGGAGTTGGTGAAAGGGGTCCTTTCTTGTAGATCAACAACCCTGCGTAAACCCTGCACATGTTTCTCTATTCATTTGCAAATTATTACATGTCATGTGGAAAAGATGAATTGAATTTGGAAAAGCTCATCTAACTACTGCTAAGAACTTGATCTATGATATGAACTACCTTCTAAGCTAATAAAATCATGAGAAGCAAAATAAAAGATGTAAATCTGTCTAAGAAATCATAAACACCAATCTAACTAATGAAAAAACTTGATCTATGCGATGAAAAGGAAATCAAACTCTGTTTTTGGGTTGTGAGAGTGGGGTCCTCTAATCATGATCCCATGAGGGAGATGAGATAAGGGTCATTGTCACAAGATTCTTAATGGATTTTACTCTACTAAACTACAAAAACTAATCTACCCTATAAGCTAATGGAAGCATAAATAAGCAACCACATAATCAATCTTCTAAGCTAAAAGAAACATGAATAAACTTTAGCAATTAATCAACATTCTATACTAAGAATATATATACAAGAGAGGAAATTATGCTACTAGGGTTGGACTCTAACCAAAGATATTCAACCCTCTAAGTCAACTAAGTGCTCAATCAAAAAAAAACTTCTCATTATCATTAAAATGTGTCAAATACATCATAAAAATACAATCAAAGCTTCTTCAACTTAATGGCCTCATGGCTACAATAAAATTTAGAATCCTAATGAGTCGCTTAGCTTGTTTATTTATACAAAAGTGGAGCCATCAACAACTCCATAGAAAATAGGGATATTTGACTCCCTAACTCGGGAATAGGTGAATCTAAATCTTCCTTGACTTGCATTGGGTTGACTACCAATGAACTCGGCTTGCTTGGCTGCCAATGACACTAAGTTGATGAGATAGAGTGGGGGATATTTGACTTATTGGAGGAGTTAAGGAGGTGGACCATCTCCAAGAATATCTCTTGCTTGTCTACTCTGAGTTCTTGCACTCAAATCAACTCAAAATTTCCCCAATTCATGCATTTAATACACATTAGGCCACATGACATATTATGCACAAAGGTTTGATATCCAGTGATGTAGTTTCTAAACCTATTCAAAGAGTGGACAAGAGCTAGAAGTTCCTTCTCAGTTACAGTGTAATTCAATTAAGCCTTAGACAATTTTTTTCTAATGAGGTAAATGGCATAAGGAAACTTGTCATCTATCTAGCATAGAGCTACTCCTACAACTTTTTTAGATGCATAAGCATGGATGTGGAAAGGAAGAGCCCAGTTTGGGCCTCTGAGTGTTGGTGTAGTAGTTAATTTGTCTTTCAAGATCTCTAGGGCCTCTTGGAAACAATATGACCAGTAAAATTCAGAGACCTTGGCTAGAAATCAAAAAAATGGTGAGGCTAATTTGCTAAAGTCTTTGATAAACCTCCTGTAATATCCAACCAAGCCTAAGAAGCTCCTAGCATCCCTCTACTTTTGAGGAGTATGGACCCTTTTTATGATGGAAATTTTGTTTGGGTCCACTTGTATTCCCTCCTGAGATATTGAATGGCCAAGGGTAGTCCCTACATTCATCAAGAATTCACATTTCTTAGGACTAAGCGAGAGGTTCATTTCAATGTACTTATTTAGGACTTTCCCCAAGTTAGTGAGAGCCTCGAAAAAGTCACACCCATAGGGAGTGAAATCATCCATGTAGGTCTCTACAGAGTCATGGACTAGCTCAGCAAAGATGCTTAGAACTATCCCTTGAAAAGTGCCAGAGGCATTACATAATTTGAAAGGAAGGACCCTATAAGTGAAGGTACCCCAAGGACAAGTTATTTTAGTCTTATCTTGGTCCTCTGGGTTGATCTGGATCTAATTGTAACCACTGAATCCATCCAAGAAAGAGAATAACTTCTTTTTTGCAAGACCATCCAAGAATTGATCAATGAAAGGTAAAGGGAAATGGTCCTTTTTAGTGGATTTGTTGAGCTGTCTGTAATCCACACATATCCTCCACTTCCCATTCTTCTTTGGGACCAAGACTAGAGGAGAGACCCACTCACTATCTGAGATGGGGTAAATAAACCCTACATCCAACAACTTCTGCAACTCTTCCTTTACTATGTCTTTGAGGGCTGGGATCATTATCCTCTGAGATTGGCACACTGTTTTGAATCCTTCCTTGACGTAGATGTGATGAGTACATACCCAAGGATGCACCCCTTTCATATTTTTTTATATCTCCAACCAAATGTATCTAAGTTTTCTCTCAGCATGTTGCACAATTCTCTTCCTGGTTGGTTGAGATGGAGGGGTCGATCTTCAAGGTTTTAGATGGACCAAATTCTTCCATTTTTTACATGTGCAGGATTTCGGTCCACTAGGCATAACTCAGTTGTTGTGGGGAAAAATGCCTATGCAGGACGATCCTATCCACCTAAGGTGTGACAGTACCTTAGCAACAAACGAATACAGCTACACTGGTTTCTTCCTTTATGAAATATGAAAGAGAGGAGATCGATAGACTTACAGTTGTCTTCCGTTTGTCCCTCGATCTAGATCCTCTTCTCTTTGGATGTTCACAGCTACTTGCCTCCTCGCTTGCTCAAGAGAACAGCTACTTGATTCCACGAGATCACAAGAGAATAGCTACCTGTGACAAGAGAACAGCTACTTGCGACAAGAGAAGAACATAACACAAAGGCAAATATACATATTCATAAATGATTCAGGATTAGAAACAAATCAAATACACTAATGCAATCATACAAATACACCAGTATATAGGAGCAAACCAAGATAGCTTTATTGATAAGTAACAGGGTTCAGGAAGAGATATAACCCATAGGGCTCCAATCCAGCATCTCCTTCCCAGCAGAATGGAATTCCTTCTTCAGCTCCCTTCAAAGCATTAAGCACCCAATGATCCAGTCTCAAACCAACAGCAATTCTTTACATTCACCAAATTCCAGCCTTCAGATCCCATGGAGGTGAGATCCATATATAGATATTTGGAGAGAGGATGAGTCAGCTTGGGATCTGACTAGTGTCCTCTCCCTCTGTCAGTTCTTGAGTCCACTTGGAGGTTCTTGCTTCCACTTGGAGATTTGGAACCTCTTAATCATCATCAGTCGAATTCCTTGATGCAAGTGTCATTTTGGAAGCTTCCTGGGCATTGACACATTGAGGAATGAGCCTGCCACTTGTCCAATTACGCTCAGCGCAGGTAGCCTTTGTTGGAGTTGACATTCAACGCAGGTAGACAGTGGAGCAGTTGACATTCAGCGCAGATGCTCAGTGGAGCAATTGACATGATCCAGAATTGGCTTGTTTTTGAGTGTTTTCAGGTGGAGAACTTCTGTGAATTGCTGTGGTTAGTTTGCCTTGTTCCTCTAGGGGTAGGAACAACATGTTTAGGGACTTTGGATCCCTTAGATTATGGAAATTTCATGCTCAATGCTGTAAGGCACAAAAATGTCTATAACAGTTGCCCCCTAAAGTATGAGGCCGTTTATCGGGTGAAATGCTTTATCCAGGAGGGTCCGAAGTTCATCCATCTGCTGGGAGGAGACCTGTAATAAAATACAATACAATACATTATGATTCATACTGCTTTCATGATCTAGCTGAGGCGGGCATTCCCATGCTCAGCTTTATAAATTCATTTTTGTACATAGAATAGATGATCGTCTGATGGTAGACTGATAATTTTGGTGGAATTATCATCCTTTGAGTAGGATGATCATCTGCTGTAATGATGTACATGTCAAATGTCTTTATTCGTCCTGAATATATATCGCAACCCGGATGGATGAAACTAGATCCGGGGTCTTCAAACTCGTTCGATCTTCACTCTAAGTACAAGTCGATCCATGTGAGAATTGCGCTGAAGTCGAACATGGAAAGACATCGCTTGATTACCGGTCAATGATGTAAATCGTTAACAAGCGCGAGAGGAATCACCGATAATGATAATGACCCTCAAGGTACTGCAGTACAATTCACGTGGTGTGAATAAAGGACTTGGCGTCGAACACCACGCAAAATCTTCTGGTCGAAGGTCATTGATGTATACCTGTCGCCGGAAGTGAGAAACTTGCCATTGAGGCATGCAAGCTTCAAAGTACTGAAGGGGTTGTTCCTAGATCAACTTCTTGGATAATGAGCTGATGTCGACAAGAAGTGATCCGTTAAAGGAGGGCCTTAATGAATCCCATATCAGTGACACGGAACGGAGCTAATGATTTTAATGGAGGTGAAAACGATCTGTGACATATGATTCAGGGTGGCGGTCATGAAATGGATGAAGGATAGTGTATGGCAGTGGATGGGACCCAGTTGACTCTTTCTGAACGACTTCTCTTGAACATATGGCGACACTGATGCGATGGATTGGTAGCATTACCCCAAATATGGATGGTATGGCGAGACCATGGTGATGTGACCGGTGAATGAGACAACCCAACCCGATTGTGGTACGGAGGAAAAGTGTCATGTTCAAGAGCGACCTGCTACCATCAAAGTTCTCTTTAGTTTTCTCCCAATTTTTCCCCAGTCATTGCTGACCAGTACCTCTTTATTTTTGTCAAGCTTGAGGAGGATAACATATGCTTGTTCTATAACCTGCCCTTCGGGCAAGCCCATCGCTATGTTTTAACGAGCCTAGCGATAGGGAAACTCGTTCTCGTCTAAAGACAAGTTTGTCGCTATTTAATAATTTTAACGAGTCTAACGACAAGGATAACTCGGTCCTTTTCATTTTTAGAGAGTCTGAAAAGATACATAAAGTCAACTCCAAAATTCCTTTTTCGTCATCTAATCCCTTAAGTCCGAAAAAGTATAAAACAATACAGAAGGGATGAGTTTTCGATAATCTTTAACGAGCCGAATAAAACAAGCGCTCGATCTTTTTGTGCAATAATCCCTCAGGTCCAAAAAGATTAAAATCTAGAGGAGGGATAGCACTTCCGGTCCTTTAACGAGCTGGAAGGCCAAGACTCGGCAATCTTTTCATATTTTACGAGTCAATTGAAAAGAGCTTAAAGAAGACTCGTCTTTTGAGGAACGAGTGATAAACAGGGATAGCAGCTGATTCCAGGTACAGGTTGGAATTTTCCAATCACGGCAGTGTCACAAGGATGGCTAGGTGAAATCACTCTTCGAAGCTGCTCCTCAAAATGGGTAAAAAATCATATGGAGGTGAACGATCGGCCAAATGAAAAGTGGAGGTGGCAGGTGCAAACACGACCAAGGCTTTTATGGCTGATAAATTTACGATCACAGTGGTTATTTACCGGGATAGGTTCATTTTTTAGTTAAAAATGAGCTTAAACACTGGAGGAAACTTTGCTCACTGCTTTTATTTATTTTTTAACGAGCATGAAGACCGCGTTAAAACTGCTTGGATCTTGCGTTTATTTTTTAACGAGCATGAACTTTATGCTAAAACTGCTCGATTACCCAGTCATTTGATAAGAGTGTCTCATCAAGATTCTATTTTTTATGGAGCTTCATCTCACTAAGCTTTGCTCCCCATCCTTTCTTTATGCAAGTTCGGAAACGGCTAATCCTACGAGTTTAAAGGGTTAGACCTACAGGTTTAAAGGGAGGACCTAAAAATTTAAAAAATAAATAGTCGTCCCTTGCTTGCACTCCAAAAGGTTTGCATGCCCCCAGGTATAAAACAGAGTTTCAAGGTTACCTCTACTTACCCTCCACCAAAACATTTGTTTTAATCGAGAGAGGCTTACCTCTTTCAGGTTACCCAAAGATTGTCTCGTTACTCTTTCAAACAAAACACTTCCTCGGCAATGTCTACCGAAATAGACAAGGGTGAATGACTGGTGCCAAACACGTAACTTTGACAAAAGAATCTTATTCCAGAACAACCCCTCTTCCAACCACGGATGGGGTACGGACTAGTCATATTCTCCCGCGGAAACCTACTCTATACCCAAAGTTTTCCTGCCGAAGCAGGCCAGGACGCATGCCCCCTGGGTTCCAGTCATATCCTCCCGGATTACTCGCGCTCATCAGGAGGACGGACCGTGGGTTGAGACACTTCTTGCATGAATAGACCATTTAGGGATGGTACATGACTATTTGCGATGCGAGATCCGGGAAACGAAAGTTGGTCCACGAGCTTGACCACTCTTCCTCCATACGGAAAACACATTACTCTAAAGAGTGAGGAGACTATAGCTCCCATGCAATATATATAGTCTCGTCCAAGGAGTATGTTATAATCCAAGGGTCCTTGAACGACCATCACATTCATTTGAACGGTCTTCCCTTTCAATGTTATAGGCACATTGGGGAGGATCCCTAAAGGTCGACTGGTTCCTTTATCAAAACCTGATAGATTTCTCATCTCAGGTAAAAGCGCTGGCGAACCAAGCGCTTTCCAAGCAATAGAGGAAAGGATACTCACAGATGCCCCCTCATCAATGATAGCGCCAGCCATTACCATTCTGTATATTTGACAAATAATTCTGAATGGTATACTGGCTGGCAACCAGGGTCTGCCTAGTTGGTTCCAGTCAAAGGACACAACTAGGTTGCTTGGTGGTGGGACCGAATATACGGCCGGATAGCGCTCTGATGAACTTCCTTCCTGCGATAAAGGAATGGTGGCATTGCCCCCTTGATCATCAGAGTCAGTGCTGATGAAGAGAATCTGGACGGTGTCGTCTTGATTCTCCTCTGTGATGGTGTCATTCGAAGATAGAGCCTCTGAAGGCAAAACTGGGTCAACTACCGTATCAACCTTTTGACTTTCGTCAGGCATGGATCCAGACGGTTCATCTTCAATGACAGGTGTTTCGGCTGACCACCTGGGCGGGTCAGTCGGATTCTCAACTAGCGAGGGACTTGGCAAGAGTTTTTGATATCCAAGAGGAAGTTGCGCTCGTAAAATCGGGCGATCTTCCAGAACTCTTTTTGCCTCGTCTAAGAAGGGACAACGGTGGATGGCGTGATCGCCTTCACACAGTCTGTAGAGAAATTTAGCTTTCCCGCTCTGTCCTGGGGCTTCACTCCCACTAGTTGACGGTGAGCAGTCGACATGGCTATCAGAGGTCGATGCTACCGAATTGTGCAAACGGGGGGACCAGTCCCTTAGTATCCGGGGATACAGGGACAATCTCTATGGAAATGGTCTCCCTTGCATATGACGCATGGCAATTTAGGCCTTACGAGTGCGGTGTGTGGATTTTTGTTAGATGACACTTGTTTGCCCCCAGTCGCCTTAGGCTCCTTCTTCTTCTTCTCCTTCTTCTCCTTCTTCTCCTTAGGAACACGGTTATTTGATTTACCAGTTCCGTCAAGCGAAGAGGAAGGAGGAGAGGAAGATGAAGTGGAAGGCTGGGAGGCAACTCTTGTCTGATCTAACTGTTGACTTGACTGTTCAGGAATGGTGGTATTCTGAATGACATTGGTCGGAAAGAGCCATACTGGTAGGCCAATTGTCAGTCCTGGAAGCGACAATGTGGCCATGTGGGGCGCACCAACATCTCCCCAAGAGGAGAAGGGACTAGGATTTTCACCAAGGGGAACTCCTTGGTTGGTGTGCTCCATCTTTTCAACCTAAAGATCAACGCAGGATTAAAGGGTGATTGTTCCGTTTAAAATAAATTGTTAACGACGCTTTAGACACAACTTGCTTTTTCACTTTTAAAGAGTCGAGAAAAAGCTAAAGATGACTCTAGTCTCCTTCGATGTTTTAACGAGCCCGAAGTGACAAATGCTCGGATGGACTTTTTCTGTTATAGAGTCTGAAAAAGGCCAAAAGAAACTGCTCTGGAGATCTAGGCAGAGGGTGTGCCAAACTTTTTGCAAAACCGAAGAATACTTTTTAGGGTACGGGCGGTCAATCTTCGTGAATGCTGTGTTCACTGCATTGCGATCAGTAGGGCGGCCGACACGGCTTCCTAAGGATAAAAGATATATGCCTATAGGGGTCTCCCAATATATACGCGATGGTACGTGGGAGCACAAATCCGTACTAGCGCTACCGTCTCTCAGGAGGAATCACCCACCTTCTTCGAGATCGACAGTCACTAGGCTTAACGACGCCGGAACACGTCTCTAGCCTAGACCTCTATGTTGTGTGTTATGTTACAAAGCGTTGTTAGGTTCATTCAGTTTATTTTAGGTTGATCTTTTTAAAGTTTGCCTTTCAAGGTTCACCACGAGATGTATGATACAAATTCCTAAATGCAGTCTAAGATGATAAGCAAGCTTTATTATCTTTCAACTTTGAAAATCCTAGCTACTAAGGGAAAAGGAACTATCTTTTCTCAAAGAGCAATCAGCACACTCTAATGCACTTTTCCTAAATCCAACATGCAAACTTATCAAATGCAAAATGCACAATGCAGGTGTTTGTTTTCCACTTTCTTAGTATAAATGCCTACAAAGAAAGCTTTTTGCACAACTTTGAATTTGCTTTTAAAATGATCAATACAAACAAGTTCACTCTTTCGAAAACAACAAGGGTAGAAGAGATTACAATCAATTTGCTACTTTCGAAATAAAGACTTGTTTTGACACTTAAAAGACACAAATTCAAACCAATAAGCAAAAGTAAATCTATAATCAAGCTGCAAACATCCAATGAACTCTCTTCTAAGATCACAATCAATTAGATCTGAATCAAAGGCTACAGGATGACCACTTTACTCATGCAAAGGAAAACTGTAAATGACGCCAAAAACACATAAAAACACTTACAGTCTTTTTGTACAAAAAAGAGGCGGAATCTAAGTAAAGAAAAGGAGTTATCAGACTGGTACCTATGCTGGTTAAAGGCTGCAAAAAACAGAGATCAAAACAGGGCAACAGATAACAGAGAACCCCAGCTGCACAAGGCCAAACTGGTTCAGCGCAACCTCAACACTGAGGACTTGACATTCAGCGCAGGTAGCCCCTTCGGGACCTGCGTTGAAATGCAGACTGCCTTCATAGCAGTTGCGCTGAAAGAGAAACTCTCGTTTCCCTTGGGTTCTGGGTCATAAAATGCTCAAAAATCAACTGTTTCAGGCCAAATCAGAAACACAAGCAAGGTATAAACAGAGGGATGCTTTGAGAGGGTACTAAAGACTATCACAAAGGATCATCAAATCATTTGTGGATCTAGTTTATATCATAGACAAGTCCAGCAACTGGATCAAAACAACAACTTTCTACTTTGCATCCGGGAAAGATGCAGTTCAATAGTTGCTGTCAAGTCTATGAAGTAAACAAATGACGGAAACACAAATGAAATGAATAAACAAGTTCTTCCCCAGTGGAGTCGCCAATTTGTTGTGGGGAAAAATGCCTATGCAGGACGATCCTATCCACCTAAGGTGTGACAGTACCTTAGCAACAAACGAATACAGCTACACTGGTTTCTTCCTTTATGAAATATGAAAGAGAGGAGATCGATAGACTTACCGTTGTCTTCCGTTTGTCCCTCGATCTAGATCCTCTTCTCTTTGGATGTTCACAGCTACTTGCCTCCTCGCTTGCTCAAGAGAACAGCTACTTGATTCCACGAGATCACAAGAGAACAGCTACCTGTGACAAGAGAACAGCTACTTGCGACAAGAGAAGAACATAACACAAAGGCAAATATACATATTCATAAATGATTCAGGATTAGAAACAAATCAAATACACTAATGCAATCATACAAATACACCAGTATATAGGAGCAAACCAAGATAGCTTTATTGATAAGTAACAGAGTTCAGGAAGAGATACAACCCATAGGGCTCCAATCCAGCATCTCCTTCCCAGCAGAATGGAATTCCTTCTTCAGCTCCCTTCAAAGCATTAAGCACCCAATGATCCAGTCTCAAACCAACAACAATTCTTTACATTCACCAAATTCCAGCCTTCAGATCCCATGGAGGTGAGATCCATATATAGATATTTGGAGAGAGGATGAGTCAGCTTGGGATCTGACTAGTGTCCTCTCCCTCTGTCAATTCTTGAGTCCACTTGGAGGTTCTTGCTTCCACTTGGAGATTTGGAACCTCTTACTCATCATCAGTCGAATTCCTTGATGCAAGTGTCATTTTGGAAGCTTCCTGGGCATTGACACATTGAGGAATGAGCCTGCCACTTGTCCAATTACGCTCAGCGCAGGTAGCCTTTGTTGGAGTTGACATTCAACACAGGTAGACAGTGGAGCAGTTGACATTCAGCGCAGATGCTCAGCGGAGCAGTTGACATGATCCAGAATTGGCTTTTTTTGAGTGTTTTCAGGTGGAGAACTTCTATGAATTGTTGTGGTTAGTTTGCCTTGTTCCTCTAGGGGTAGGAACAACATGTTTAGGGACTTTGGATCCCTTAGATTATGGACATTTCATGCTCAATGTTGTAAGGCACAAAAATTTCTATAACATCAGTCCAAGTATTCCCCTCATATTCCTTCACAATCTCATCAAGAGGCATGGTGGTGGGGGGATGGTTCTAGAGGATTTGGTCAATGACGTAATTTTCATCAAGTTTCCCCCCTTCTATAATAGCATATAGGGTACAAATTGTATGGGATGTGGTATGATACACTTCATATTCCTCCTTCTCTTCCAACAATAGGGGTAATTCATGCTCTAGGGATGGTTGAGCAGGACGGTACAATACCAACTGTTTCGACAAATTCCCATTCTTAATGGTCATGTTCCCATTTCTGCAACTTAGGTAAGCATCAGCAGTGGCTAGCCATGGACTTCCAAGGATGAGAGGATAGCCATTGAATTTCGTCTTGGGATGGAGAACTAGGAAGTCAGCAGGATACCCCTAGGAATTAATAGAGACCATTACATCCTCAACAACCCCCTCAAGAGCCATTGTGGAACTATCTGCAAGTTGTAGCACTATTGTGGTATTTCTCAAAGATCCTTGGAGGCTTAGTTTGAGCATGGTTTCCTTAGTCATCACATTGATGGAAACCCCAAGATCAATCAAGGTGTGAGGGACAATCATGTCATCAATGTGCACATCTACCAGAGGACTTCTACAGTCTATATACTTTGGGTAAATCACTCTCGCCATCATTATATTAGACAATTTCCCAATGACATTAATGGTAGGGGCGTCTTTATTTCTCCTCTTAGGTGTCTTTATTTCTCCTCTTAGGATGTTTGAAGAATTTCTCTTTTATAAGCTTGTTGTAGATGCAAACATCCTTGATAGCTTGAAGGAGTGGGATTTTAACACACAAGTTTTTCAATTCTCCCAGAATTTTAGTCTCTTTTGGGGTGTGCTGGTTAGAATGGATCAATATTTCAGGAAAAGGAGATGGATTTACTTTAGGGTCACTCTCTTCCTTTTCCTCTTCAAGCTCTTTAGGTGGAGATGGAGGTTGGTTATATGAGAGCACTCTTCTAGACCTAATGTTGATTTCTTGAATCTCCACAACAGATGCATGCTAATATGTCTCTCCACTATAGACCTTTTGTGCCTGCTTGTTGTTTGGGTTCGGATTTGGTTGAGCAAACATATAAGGTTTCTTAGGTGGAGTAGGATGAATGAGTTGTGGTTGAGATGGAGGTGGAGGTAGTAAAGCAGGTGGTTGGTTGAATTGAGGCCTCCAACCTTGTGATGGGGTATTCCACTGAGGATGTGTAGAAGCATATGGTTGAAATGGTTGATTGACAGGTTAGGGAGGATACTGAGGTGCATAAGACCAAGGAGAAGGTGTGGACCATGAAGGATGAGTAGGATAATACCAAGGGGGAAGGGGTGCATTCTGATTGGGATGGTAATAGGAATAGGATGCACCTTGCATGCCCTGTTGGTATGGCCGAGGTCCTTGAGGCCTCCTTTGATTGATGTAATAGAGTTGTTCAGCCCCACCTTCTGCCCCTTGGTATACAACTTTCAATCCAGTAAAATAAGGGAACTTATATGTGGAATGGTTTTCCTCACAAATCGAGTAGACCTCTATAACATTTAATGGACATTCATTTATGGGGTGCCTTCTAGTGCATTTAGGGAAAAAGATAGTTAAGGCTCTCTATGCTTCCTCTTGTTTCCTCTTGATCTGCATGATTTCCATTTGCAGAGCAAAGGTGTGAAACATTTCACTTTTAAATTCCTACAATATGTTTCCAATGTCATTCTTGATAAATGTGGTGGAGGAAGAGGAATTGTCCAAAGCTTGACTATAACTACCCTTCTTCCTAGCAGCCCTAGAATGACTTTTGAATACAGTCTTGATGTTGTCATAGGGTAGTTGATAAATGTCCCCTCTAGACAACATGTTTATGGTTTCCAGTATGTCCTCCCTGATTCCTATAAGAAGGAATAGCTTGAGTGATTCAGGATCAAGGGTGCATCTGGCCCTTTTACAACTGAGATGGAACCTTTCCTCATAATATTCCTAGGATTCATCTGGTCCAAGAGTCATTCTAAATATTTCATCCTTGGTGTATTTATACCTACAATATTCCATGTACTTGTTGTTGAAGGATTGTTTAATTTGAGTCCAAGTAGTGATGCTATCCCCAAGTAGACCCATGAACCAGCTATTGAGGGATTAAATCCCCTAGGGTTTTGGGTCAATACCCTAGCAGAGCAGGGGTTATCTAACATAAAAAACAAGCATTCCACGCAGCCATGATACTTAAAATAACAAGTTACGCAAAGATCCATCCAGGGTCCAAACCCTCTTGGAGTTCCTTTCGATCCTTAAACCTGCAAAACCATCATTTTAAAGAAGCATAGCAGTATATGGACCAAGTATCATATAGAAATCAACTTCACAGTGTATTGAAATATAGTTAGTTAATTAAAACCACTATTCATATGCCAATTATAACAACAACATCATAAGCATGAAGAAGATTGATTTCAGGAACAAGACAAATGTTTCTTTATTGCAGATAACTAAAGACAAAGCAAGGAATGATAGCACCTTAATCTTCCTCTTGCAGGCTCCAAGCGGAACCGTCCTCCAGATCCGTCCAATCCCAAGTCTTCAAAAGGCTCCTTCCATGACTCACAAAAGATGAAAGGATATCACTAACAAGTGCAAGGACATAAACTCTCAAGGAAACAAGGGTTTCCTATAGTGGGGGAAGTGCTGGAAGCACAGGGATCTTCAAACCCAATCAGGGATAATCTCAGCAGAGTGATTTTTCTCTCTCTTCTCTCCTCCTTGGGCCTTCCCATTGAAGCCTTTTTATACTTCTCCCAAAGTAGTTTTTTAGTTGGGAATTCATTGGGAATAGTTGGGCCATGGGCACTAATAGGTAATCAATAGGTAAAACCCGTGATCTCCACTCGAAATTAAGAAGATTTTATTTTTTTAAGTGTTTTAAGACATATACATGGGTTGGGTATAGACTGACCTGTGTACACACGTGTTTAGCTCAAGGCAATGTTGCGTATAGGGAGTAAAACATTGTTTTTTTAAGTATTTGGACCAGGTCTTGATGGAGGGGTTGCCCTAGGCCATGAGTGCAGCATCACAAATATCACGAGTGAGATTTGGACCTATAATAGATGCCCCCTAATATATGAGGTTAGAAGGGGTACATGATGGCCAAAATGTATTAAGTAAGTACATCGAAAGGAAACCTATCAAAAATTGAGAAGGACTTCACCAGAGTTTAGCCTGCCAAGCCACAAAAGGAGATCAGAAAGAAACACTGTCTGAGGCGGGCATACCCATGCTCACAGAAAGTAAAGCATGTTCGCATATCAAGTACGAGTGGATCTACTAAGTATACAAGTATAAGGAACTTTAAGTACATCATGGATCATCTGATCACGATCAAACTATAAGTACATGTCTGAATGTCACATATATAAGATGATGATCAATGAAGCTAAAGAATGGAGTTGATCACTGATATCAAAACTAATCTCAATGGTACCAAATGAACATGATGGAGTAAGATGGTACTATACTTCAAACTCGGGTGCCAGCACATAGAATGTCACCATGAATGACTGCAACATGTAAGGTGGAAATGGTATCAACTAGCAGCAATAGGAGCAACTGTCAAGTGAACCAATGAATGCTGATGCAACCCGAGGTCTTCACTAACCGCCGTGGTACATTTCTACACAATGGGAATGAATGAGCTGAAGTTGACCATGTGAGAAATCGTTTGATTACCGGTAATTGATGTATACTGTTAACAAGCGTGAGACTACTCACTGATAATGATAATGAGAGTCAAGGTACCCTAATACAATCCAACAAGTGTGAATAGATGAGCTGAAGTCGAACACCTGTAAGAATCTATCAATCAGGAGACAATTATGGTTTCCCACTGTCGATAGTGAAGGATCTGCCACTAATGATTGCAAACCCTAAGGTACTGCCAAATGGACTCTAAACCTTTGCCCCAGAGCAATGAGTCGTAGTTGATGGGGAAAGATCCGCTAGAAGGAAGGCATTAAGGCATCCTTCATAAATCTAGCGCGAGTGTAACCTGTAGGCCAATAATTTGGAAGGAATCGGATAAAGAAAGATGTAGTAACCCAACCGAAGCACGTTTCCGGCATACACAAGATGTGGCTAGCACATGACAGAAACCCTTTGAACCAACCAATAATGAAAGCTAACACAGAGGCGAGGTATCCACCAATAGGGTCAAATGGAAACCAAGGAACTGCACGAATCCCAATGTGTGATAATGTAAGTTGATTTCAAACACAAGGGAAACCACTCAGTCAAAGACCCATGATACTGATCGATGCTAAGCACAAGGTGACCTATCAATAATGAAAATAGGGCCAGGGTACAGCTCTAGGCCTGTCCTCAGAGCAAGATGTCGTCATCGATAAGGATAAGACCCGCCAGCAAGAAGTCAATGGAGACCTTCTCAAACCGACATGAGTAAAGGACCAATATAACTAATGTGATGATAGACAAGACACTGACGATCAGGGATGGCCAACTGAAAAATGAGTCAAGAGACACCGCAGAGAGGCCGACTAGAACTCTCCATATTGGAAGCAATAACCAACTGGAGGAGAACTGACTCAATAACAAGGTTAAGGCATACCTAAGTCAAATTGAATCCCACCCAAATAGAGGAGACTTTGTTTTGAGTGTTTTGTTCAAGGGCGACACGACTGACTCTAGCTGCCAAAAATAGATGGAAATATTGTCTCGTTCCCGCTTTTTTTGGAATATGTAATTTTTTTGTATTTTTATTTAAGATGGAAAAAGAATAAAAGAATGTTATAGTACAGTGGAAAGAACGAATGTCGATGAAGCAGATGATCTAGTTCCTGGGAGTGGAACAATCCCATGCTCAATGCAGGGAGGCAAAAACTGGTCAAAGACACTCAAAGGTGTGTTCCTTCCATGGGTTATAAGGTGTCGAGTTGCAGAAGCTAAGGGATTGCAAGTTTGATTATGCAGATGACATGGTCCAAAGTTGGCTTAAACATGAGTCCAAGTGAAGCCGGCTCAAGGCCAAAAGGTGCAAATAGTCAAAATGCAATGCAGTAGTACAACCCAACACGAAGGAGCCTCTAGGGTAAAAGGCCAGAACGAAGCGAAGAAGCAAAGAGGAATGAGTCTTCAATAAATAAGTCATGGCGGGACTAGAGAGGACTCCCGAGCCTACTCAATGAAGCAGCATGGGCAACAAATGTCAGTGAGGTACTAACTATGATGCCCATGAAAAGGATGGCTCTACCATCGTGTCATGATTTAAAAATTGGCGAGTGAAGATGGTTTATGAACCATAACATGATGGGATCGACCCTATGGTAAGTGTATTGACAAATGGAGGCTAGTATGCATAATGCAACGGAAAAATGGCTTCCCTAACCTATATGCCAGTGAGAAAATGATACCTTCCATGATGGGTCTGTAGTCATGGAACCATCTCAAAACTGTCGAAAAAGCGTCCAAAATGTCCTGAAAAACAAACCATTCTCGACATTCCAAGCTCCCAAGTTAAAAATTACATGAGGCAAAACAAAATCAAGTTTTGAAAAAAATTCACATTTTTAAAGCTTATAAAATAGTTTTTTGACTCACCATTATCACTGTTTGAGTTGAGAGAACCAGGAGTGGAGAAAATAAGCAAGCTTTGCCATTTGTCGAATCCGACCATTCAAATCTTCCCATAATCACCAGGTAACCCTTAAACTTATCTTGCCTTCATTTGTGATTGGCTTTAAGAAATTTAATTCAAGTTTTACCGTTGAATTATTGTCAAAAAAATTGTCACGGAGTATACGTGGATTGGCTGTATGAAACCTGCATATACGCAGGCCCTAGACGTGACTATGTATAAAACAAACCCGCGTATACGCCGTTAAAACCTTAAAACAAAAAATTAATGGTTCAAACTTGTTTTTTCTTCAGGATGCTAGTCACTTGGAGGGAAAGGGAGCATGCCATAGTGGATGATGAGGTTATGAATGATCCACAAGCCTTGAATGCCTTAAGAGGATGTGGTTTGCTAAAGTTCTTTAAAATGCCAAATATGAAGGCAAATACTCACCTACTCGAAATGATCATTCACTACTAGAGCATCAAGGATGACTCATTCATGATTGACCAAATGCCACTGAAGATAGAGATTGAGGATATCTTTTTCATCACAGGCCTTTCCCGAAGGGGAGAGGTAGTACATTCTACGAGTAGATCACGAGGTAGCCTCTAGATCGAGGACTATGTACATATATATTGCTCGGGTCATCCAGAAAAGATTGGAAGCCAAATTCCAATCAAGCACGTGGAGAGTTTATCATTGAGGATCATCCTGTTCACTATAGCCAGAGTAAATGGATTAGCTTCCTTACACCAGGCTTCACGGCTTGCCATGAGCTTGGCAGTAGATTTTCTCACCACAGCATTTGATTGGTGTACTCCTATTCTCACCAACTTGAAGAGCCAACTATAGTCTATCAAAAAGGGCCAGACCAAAAAATTTGGATATGGGAGAATTCTATGCTCTTTATTTTTTGAGAGGGTCCCAACATTATGCCCTAGAGTACAATTTTCAATCAACAGCCCGCGAGATCCACAAATGGGCAGGTGGGCTAATCTGATGAAATGACTAAGAGGTGGGGACGAACCGCGGACAGCTTTTGACAATGACTTCTTCTCTTGGTGGGAGCAGCAGATCATCGCAGTAGATGATTACCCATATGCCAGCTTCGACTTCTGAGGAGATCCTGATCTAGCTTTACCACCAACCGCGGCATGGGGCGATATAGGTAATAAATGTTTTTGATTTTATGATTTTTATAATTTTTCAAATATGAAAATGAACTTGAAATTTTTATTTTGATAGGATTCAAATGACTAATATGATGATCATATTCTAGATATTGGGCCAGTACAACCAGATGGATTCCCATGACATGGACATCGCGGCCGAGGTGCCGAAGAGGCGGCTACCGATACAGAGCGACTCTTACACACAATTCAATGGCACTTGGTGAGACTAACTCACCAAGTATTGATGGAGGTGGTAGAGGATCTCCCTATAGACATGCAGCGTCACGTGGTTGGCATGCCACATGACTGGGTTCGGACTCTTAGGCGTGTGGCCAAAGCAGTAGTCGCATACTTAGCTTCTCATCCTGAGCGGGGGCATTAGATGTATTAGATATGATTATGGGAATTTGAGTCCCAATTTTTGTATATTATCTTGGACACACTTATATACACTTGGGATGCTTTTATGATATATATATATATATATATATATATACAGTTTCGACTTTTTGATGCTTGATTTTATTGTGATGAATGAATGATGTGCCAATCTAAAGCTTGATTAGCGATAGAATCTGCTAACCAATGTGGGATCTTGGAATGTGCAAATAATTAATGTAAGTAAATGATCTCTGCAACAACCTCACCCTTAAATACTAGCAATATAAACATGGATCCCTTACCCGATAAATGTTATTCAATTGTGACACTATCAGTTGTGAATCAAGATAGACTACCAACAAATTGATTCCGTAAGAAATAGCTTCGGATAGAAAATTATTAATGGCAGTATACTCAGCCATATTATTTGATGCAAGACCAATGCATACTCCCCTTGATACCATCAACTGACAAGTTGGATAGTAAATCACCCAAGCTGTGAAAGCAAGGTTCCAAGTGTGCCAACTAGCACCATCGGCGAATCCAAAATAGACCAATTCATCCATCAACACCTGCCATAGTAGATCAAAAAGTGTTGATATCAAAAAACTCCTGATGAGATATGTACAACAAATACAAAATGTACAAAGAAGTCGTTGCCTAACTACTACCTAAGAAAAGTACTTCTTAAGGTAGAGCCCGTTTCGGGGCTCTACCAACTTGTTTCCCTCAAAATCGATTAACTCATATGCCCCTTTTTCTAAAACTCTTTTAATTATAAAGGGACTGTACCACATAGGTTTGAACTTGCCTGCCCCCAAGGCATCCTTATCTTGGTCATAGACCAAGACAAGGTCTTCTTCAAAAAAGACTCGAGGATGGACAGCTATATCGTACTGAGTTTTAACCCTTTTCTTATGAGCCTCATTGATTGTGGTGGCATCTCGACGATGCTCATCGAGATGTTCCAAATGAAAAAGGCGCTCTTCAAGACTAGATGTCTCTGGAAGGAGCTCAACAACTAGCTTAAGAGATGGAATTTTGCATTCAACAGGGAAGATAGATTTCAACCCATAAACTAACTGAAAAGGTGTAAAACCTGTGGCAGTCTTTACCGAGGTTCGGTATGCCCAAAGAGCCGGATACAACATAAGATGCCAATTGGACCCGTTTTTATCGATCGTCCTTTGCAACATTGTCTTAAGGGTTTCGTTCACAGCCTCGACCTATCCATTGGCCTGAGGATAATATGGAGACGACTGCTCCTATCGGAAACCCAATTTAAGAGCTAATTCAGACATTAGTTGATTCTGGAAATGACTGCCATGGTCAGTGACAACCTCTCTCGGGATACCGAACCTTGAGATAATTTGATGAAAAAGGAACAATGTCGCTGTCTCACTATCATTTTTATAAGTGGGCATGGCCTCAGCCCACTTCGTGAAGTAGTCTATGGCCACGATAATGTACTTGTGATTCGCTGTTGAAGGCAGATTACAAGTTGTAAGTTCAATATCCCACTTAGTAAAAGGACCGACAGTGACAACAAAGAAAAGAGGAGCTAGATGTGCATGCAACTTTCGAGTATAAACTTGACAAGGGTGACAACGTTTGACCGCTTTAACACAATCTTTGAAGAGTGAAGGCCAAAAGTAGTCGGCATGCAAGATGCGCTGGGCTGTAGCAAGCCCTGAAAGATGACCACCACGAGCTCCATTGTGGCAATCATTGAGCACTGACTCTACTTCCTCTAAGGTTAAACAACGCTTGAGGATTGAATCAACCCCTCAGCGATATAATGTATCACCAATGATGACAAAGTTCTTAGCCAGGGGACGTAATTTTCGGCATTCATCCTTAGAAAGAGTAGAGGGAAACTTCGAAGTCTAGAGATAGACAACGATATCTCCATACCAGGGGTTGAGTGAAGAGATGAGGAATAGATGTTCGTCGGGAAAAATTTCCTCATAAACATTATCCTCTCCACAAGGCAGCTCGGAAATTAACTCCGCAAAAACCATGGATTTCTTAGACTTGGTGGACAAGAATTCGAGATCAAATTCTTGTAAAATGACGATCCATCGATTGTGTTTGCCCCCAATCACTCGCCTACTAAGGACAAAATGGAACAGATTGACTGCCTATTATTGGGAAAACTAGTGTCCATTCAGAGCTGCTAGTCCCACTAAGACATGTAGCTAACTTAGAAACAAACAAACTAAAGTCACTCATGTTTTCCTTTATGAGAGATAGATGAGAAAGAAGCAGAGAGTACCAACCTCAGTCTTTCGCTTGGCTCCTTGCTTGTTTCCTTTCCCCTTTGATAGAACTTCACCACTCTTTCCTTACTTGTCCCACTTCAAAGAGCACCTATAGAGTCAAAGCAGCATAATACCATCAAAGCATAGAGATCTATAACCATAAAAAATATAGGATCAAATGTATATTAACCATATAAATTCATATATCAATACAAGATTCATAGATACACAAGAATATGGAGGAAAACTCAAATAGCTTTATTGATAGAAGTAGTAGAAGAGAGGATTACAACACATTAGTTTGACCTAGCGCCATCCTCCCAACGTGAAAGACCTCTTCACCTCATGAAAAGCTTAGATCACCCAACAATACAATGTTGCACAGAGAAACCAACAACACTTCCTTACAAAATACAAAATTCCAGCCTTTGGATCTCTTGGATGAGGGATCCATATATAGATGTTTGCAGAGGAGTGAGTCATCTTCTGGGATTTTGATTAGTGTCATTTCACTGATAGTTCTTGGTTCCACTTGGAGATTTCATGATCTCTTACTCATCCCTGGGCGAATTCAGAGAGGCAAGTGTCTTGGGGAAGTTTCTGGAAGATTCCAAGATCATCCACTTAGCAAACTGCCTCTGCCATTTGTCTACTCTCACTCATCGCACCCTATAGAAGGACGTTTTAGTATGCATCGCACCCCCCGTGTGTAATAGGTGAGATGCATCTCACCCTCAGCATGGAGCAGGTGATATGATCCAATTTTGACCAGTTCTGAGCATTTTTTCAAGGAGAACTTCTGGGAAATTATGTAATTAGTTGACCTTGCTCCTTTAGGGTATGAAACAACACTTTTAGGGGTTTAGAAGCCCTTGGTTTATGGACATATTTGATTGGGGTTGCATTGCCCAAATATGTCTACAACGGTTGCCCCCTAAAGCATGAGGTCATAAATCTTCTGATGTCGGGTGAAATTCTTTATAATGAGGATCCAAGGTTTTTTGAACTGGAATGTGACCTGTAATAAGATACAATACAATACATTATCTTCACAATATTTTCATGATCTAGTTGAGGCAAGCATTCCCATGCTTAGCTTTACAAATTCATATTCATGTACATAAGACTGATAATCGTCTATGTGGCAGACTGATGATTTTGGTAGAGCCATCATCCTTTAGTTTGGATGATTATCTGTGCAGCTATGATGTACATTTGATGTCTTTATTTTCCTGAATATATCGTAGCCCGGATGGATGAAACTAGATCCGAGGTCTTCAAACTCGTTCAATCTTCGCCTGAAGTACAATTCGATCCATGTGAAAAGATGTTCTGATGTCGAACATGGAAAGGCATCGCCTGATTACCAGCCAATGATGTAAGTTGTTAACAGGCACGAGAGGAATCACCGATAATGATGATGACCCTCAAGGTACTGTAGTACAATTCATGTGGTGTGAATGCGTGAGTTGATATTGAACAACACGTAAAATCTTTCGGTCAAAGGCCATTGATGTCAACCTGTCGCCGAAAGTGATAAACTTGCCATTGAGGCATGCAAGCTTCAAAGTACTAAAAGGGTTGTCCCTAAGTCAACTTCTTGGATAATGAGTTGATGTCGACAGGAAGTAACCTGTCGTAGGAGGTCCTTAATGAATCCCACATCTATGACACGGAACGGAGCAAATGAATTTGTGGAGGTGAAAATGATATGATGATACAAGGTTTAGGGTGGCGGTCATGAAAGAATGAAGTGTGAAGGTATGCAGCGGATGAGACATAAGCTGGGTTGGTGAATTCTCTGAGCGACTTCTCTTGAACATATCGGCGACACTGAAATGGATTGGTAGCGTTAACCCCAAAAATGGATGGTACGGAGGACCAATGGTGATATGACCGGTGAACGGAATAACTCAACTCGAGTCAATCATGGTGATGGAGTGAAAGTGTCATGTTCAAGAGCGACCTGCTACCAATAAAGTTTCTTCAAGTTTTCTTCCCAATTTTTCCCCAATCATTGCTGACCAGTACCTCTTTATTTTTGTCAAGCTTGAAGAAGATAACATATGCTTGTTCTATGATTTTCCCTTCGGGAAAACCCGTTGCTATGTTTTAACGAGCCTAGCGACAGTGAAACTCGCTCTTGTCTGCATGGACAAGTTTGTCGCTATTGTTTTAATGAGCTTAACGACAAAGATAACTCGGTCCTTTTCAATTTTAGAGACTGTGAAAAGAGACGGAAAGGAAACTCCAATATTCCTTTTTCGCAATGTAAACCCTTAAGTTCGAAAAAGTGTAAAATAATATGAATGGGATGACTTTTCGATAGTTTTAATGAGCCGAACAAGACAAGCACTCGATCTTTTTGTGTAATAATCCATCAGGTCCAAAAAGATTAAAATCTAGAGGAGGGATGGCACTTCTAATCGCTTTAACAAGCTGGAGAGGTCAATTGCTCGGCAATCTTTTCATATTTTACGAGTCAGATGAAAAGAGCTTAAAGGAGACTCCTTTTTTTGAGGAACGAGTGATGTTTTCGGATAGCAGCTGGTTCCGGTAAGGTTTGGAACTTTTCAATCACGACAGTGTAAAGAAGGTGGCTAATAGGATCACTTGTCGCAGCTGTTCCTCAAAAGGGGTAAACAATCAAATGGAGGCGTATGATCAGCTAAAAGAGAGTGGAGGTGATGGTAAGAACAAGACCAAGGTTTAAAAGCTGATAATTATGCAATCACAATGGTTATTTACCGAAGGTGGGTTCATTTTTTAATGAGCTTGAACTTCGCGTAAAACTGCTCGTGGCTAGGTTTATTTTTTAACGAGATTGAACTTCGCATAAAACTGATCGTGTTTTCTTTTTATGTAAGCTAGGAATGACCAAACTATAAAGCTAAAAAGCTAAAAACGCTAAATTGGTTGTTTTTTCTTGTATAAAAAGGTTTGCATGCCCCCAGCATAAAAAAAAAAAAAAAAAGTCTTCAGTAAACATATGGAAACTTACTGTGGTTAAGTAGGATGATTTTTTGTCAATACTTAGACAAAATACTTCCTGCACTTTGTCTGCCAAATAGACAAAGGTGAAAGGTCACCCGGACCGATCACATAACTTACAGGGAAACTTATCTCTACAACTGGGTTTGTCTGCAAAATAGACAAGGGTGCATGCCCCCTAAGCTTCGTTACATTCACCAGACTACTTGCAGTAATTAGGTGGATGGAATGAAGGTTCCTTTACGAGATCAAGTGAAAGACTCGACTTGGAATTTTGCTCAGCCTTGTTTCATTTTTTAACGAGGTTGACACCAGTCAATGAACTATCCTCTGGCGACCTTTGATCACAACTCATAAGGGGTCATGAAGGAAAGATCTGGTTCCAATGCCCCCAATACATAATGTACAACATCACTGAATTGATCGTCAGATGATGTAGGTATGGTAGGGCTTGGGGGTAATACCTCGCAATGATCCACACTATCAAAATGGTCAGAGTTCTTCTTAATCTTTGATGACGTAGAAGATATCATATGATAGGTTTCCATTGTGGCCACTTCCACCAGATTACTCAGAGGCGGAAGGGCAAAAGTACCCATTAAGGAAGGGTCTTTTAGGAGACCTACTCCGATATTTTGAAGCAATATAGAGCTTCCATGGATCAATGGAATGCTTTCGGTAACTTGCGAACTGTTGGGGAGGAAGGTTAGTTGGTCAATGATTGTAATTCCGCCTTGGAAGGGGAATGCAATCTTTCTAAAATATGTTGACACAACAGTAGCCATAGCATAAATCCAGGGCCTTCCTAGCAAGATATTGTAGTCAAGGTTTCCATCAATGACCTCAACTTCAATTTCTACTGTCTTGCCCCCCAGTTCAACTTGCAAGTTACTTATTATCCCATATGGCGTGTATATTCTTCCATCGAATGTTTTCAATGTCATTGAAGATCATGACAAGGGTGGAGATCCTAAAGTTTTCCAGCAACTCATTGACATAATACAGGTAGATGGCCCTTCATCAATGATTGTTCTATGAATAGTTTTGTTGAGGGTTTTTACCTGTATGAGGAAAGGGAGCTGGGCTGGTAACTGAGGTTCATATCCTTTGTGATTAAAGACCACCAGATTGGAATCCGTTGGATCAATCCCACCTATCGCTGATAACAAAGCCTGCTTTTGGGAGGGGCAATTCTGTAGTACTTCAAGTGTCGACATAGCAGATGGCAATTGGGCCAGGTCCTCTACTATATTATAATTTTGTGCTGCTTTGGCACGAGGATTAAATGTCGATTTGTGTACTAATCCCTTTGGCAGCTTTATCATTAGCTCAGGAATGATGGGTGGCACAACTTCTGTCGAAGTTGTTATCGAACTACTAGGTTGATCATTAGCCTTGTTGTTCGACAGCTGTGGATTCCCGTAATCTTTATTCCTTGTTGATATGAAAGCATCATTTTGCTGTTTTTAAATGGACAAAATAAGCACTTGGGATGGGGAAGCATTGTTGCTAGGAACCAGATTGGCTTCTGGGTTTGGAAACGGATCAGTCAATACTGTTGAAGTTTTTGAATTCTTAAAGAATTTCTTAATTTCAGCTTTATGTGGACAATCTCTCATCCAATGATCCTCATCGCATATCTGACATCCCGAAGGAGGTTTCCTTTGCCCAGAAGGGTTTGCAGAAGATTTTTCAGGAGACGAATCATCCTGCTTCTTCTTTTTCCCTTTCTTTTTCTTCTTGCCTCCTGGTTGCTTCGGTTCTTTGCCTTTGTCGATTGACACAGCATTAACCTCCGAGGCGAGAAGTTATTCATTTGCATTTTGACTAGAAATCGTATGGGCTTTCTTTGATGTAGCCTTTGCGGTTTTTGTGCTAGTCATACCTATCACGCCATCGCCGGCATGAGAGTCTTTGTTTGATTTAGGAGGAGGAAGAATGGAAAACTCTGGTCTAGGAGCATCAGGGATTTTGTCGTAGAGCGTGCCAGACTGAGTATAGATCAAGTCTAGATATTGCGCATGAGTAATGAATTTCTCTTCAGTGGCAACTCCTCCCTTTGCCACATCTTCTGTAATAGAGGGTAACAAAGACTTAATAAACCATTCAGCTAGTAGCTGACCAGGAATATATGTTTTTACCATTCTACGACGACGTCGCCACTCATGAATATGATCAGATATGTGAGTGGTCGTCCTCTGCTTGAAATTGGTAAGAAGCTTCGTTCCTATTTCGTACCTTATTAGTAACTGAAAATGGGTTAAAAAGGTGGTGGCAAGGGCGTCGAAGTTATCGAATGAAGCTCTAGGCAATTCGATGTACCATTTTGCTGCCAAACCAGTTAACGTTCGCTGAAAAAGGCGAAGCCTAATCGAATCATCATTGAGAGCGTTGGACGAACACCATAGATGAAAGGTCATCACATGATTCGACAGATCTTCACCTAGATTTCCATTGAATTTAGGAATATCTGACGGAAGTTTATGAGGAATCGTCGGCCACCAAGGGGCATAAGCAATTGGATCATTTGTTAGTCGATTTAGATCTGGTAACTCCAAAGTCGCCACAAAGGGCAACTATTGATTCAGGTTCGGCGAAGCATACCCAGGATAAGATGGGATCGCCTGAGCTGTGGGTCTTTGCATACCAGCATAATGTATTTGATGTTGATAACGTTGATAAGGTTGCTGGGCATAACCATTTTTATATGACTGATGATAATTGTTTTGAATATACGGCTGCCCATTACCAGCAAATTTTTGTTGCTCAGGTCCTTGGTAAGCTTGCTGGTATTGCGGTTGTTGATGTTGCAACAGCCATGGTTGTGAAACCATTTGCTATTGCCCAATACTGGATGTTTGACCAAGATGAGGGGTAATAGTACCTGTTTGAGCCTGAGTTGCTCCAGTTAAGGAGCCACCAATCGGCGATTGTGGTTGTGTCATGGAGACAAGAGGCTGTTGTATTACGACCTGAGAAACTTGAGGTTGGCATACAACAGGCAACGCTTGTACTTGCGACACCGTCACAATAGCCGGTGTAGTGGGGATATTCGACACAGGTAGACTTGGTTGCATTGAGTATACAACTCTTGGTTATTGAGGCAGTATTGGCACCCAACCACTGGATGTGATTCCAACTTGACCCGAATTCTGTTGTGAACTCTCATATGGTTGTTCTCCTGGAGGGAACAATGAAAGGGCATACTGCCCCCCATACGGCGGCAATCCAGTGCTCAAAGGAAAGATTGGCCTTTAGAGACTAGACTGCCCAAATTGATACTGTTGCAAAGGATCAATTTGCTGAGACTCAACATAAGAAATTCCAGATATTATTCCGGACGAACAAACGGGAATAGACCATACTGTCAAAACAGTCCCTGGGTGGACTTCCTCTAGCGGTTGAGAGCTAGTTGGGATAGATGGTATACCAGCGAACATTGTCAGAGTGGCGGCAGGAGGTTCTACTGCCGCTGTATCGGACGACACAGTCTTAGATGTCGATGGTTGTCTAGACATATCGAGTCTATCCAAAATACTTCCTAGCGATTCTACAGGAACTTGCAATGAAGGGAGACTAACTTCTGAAGTAGAAGGATATAGGTGGATCCCAGTTCCAAAATGCAATGGAGTACTGGATGGAAGATCCTCTGTAATCTCTTCTATAGCAATCAGTCCAGGTGGAAGAGGTAGACCGTCAGGTCCGTAAAATATTTCTGGTGCCGAAGAAGGTATAGACTCTGTAGCGACAGATGCTGGAGGGGTGACACCTTCCGAATCAGCCCTAGATGGAGCTGGTTCAGGAATAGAAGTGTTTACCGTTACACTAGGATCAGTTCTAATGTCCTCTTGTGACTGCGAAACTTCTTCTGTAGAGGCAGGGATACCAAAAATGGTTGGAGTAACTGGAGTCTCTAAGGATGTTGAAACACAAGTTTCAAACAAACCAGGAGACTTTGACCCAGTTAAACGAGTTTGCTTGGCCCAGAAGGGTTTCATTTCCAGAGTCAAAGACGGTTGACTCGTTAGTCTCCGTGAACGACGGGGTTTTGATTGACTTTCTTCCACGATTGTGGATTACTTGATCAACTCAAAATAAAAAGGGGAAAAATTGATTTCGAATTAAATGAATTTTAGACGCTTTGACACAACTTGCTTTTTCAATTTTTAAGAGTCGAGAAAAAGCTAAAGATGACTCTAGTCGCCCTCGATTTTTAATGAGCCTAAAGTGACAAGTGCTCAGATGGACCTTTTCTTTTAAGGAGTCTGAAAAGGAACGAAAGTGACTGCTCTGGAAATCTAGACAGAGGGATTACCAAACCAATCGCAAAACTGTAGAATACTTTTTACGGTATGACAGTCAATCTTCCCGAATGCTATGTTCAATGCATTGCAATTGATAGGGTGGCAGACATGGCTTCCTAAGGATAAATGATGTAGCCTATTGTGGTCTCCCAATATATACTCGACGGTACATGGGAGCACAATTCCGTACTAGCACTTGTCGTCTCAAAGAGGAGGAATCACCCAACCTACGATGAAAGCGATAGTTACTAGGCTTTACGACGCTGGAATACGTCTCTAGCCTAGACTTCTAAATGTTGTGTGTTAGGTTCCAAAGCGTTTTTATGTTCATTGAATTTATTTTACAGTTGATCTTTCTTAAGAAGTTTGCCTTTAAGGTTCACCGTGTGATGTAGATATACAATTCCTAAATATGCAATCTAAGATGATAAATAGTCATTTACTCTTCTTTTTGCAATGAAAATCCTAGCTACTAAGGAAAGAGAAGCGAAATTCTTTCAACATAGAGCAGAGAGCACACACTAGATGCACTATCCTAAATCAAAAATCAACAATCAGTCTAAATGCAAACGCACATGCATGCATTTGTTTTCCACTTTCTTAATGTGTGAGTGACAAAAAGAATGCTAAATACAAATATGAACTATCTTTCCTCTCAAAGCGATAGTACTAACAATTTTCTCTTTAAAAGATGAAAGGAAGACGAAGACGACACTTTGCAATTTCAAATTCAAAAAATGAAAGGAAGACTAAGAAAATACTATGCGTTTTTGAATCCAAAAAATGAAAGGAAGACTACTTTGCGATTTCGAATTCAAAAAACGAAAGGAAGGCTAATACGACACTTTGCAATTTCGAATTTAAAAAATGAAAGGAAGGCTAAGACGACACTTTCATCTTCAATTTGAAAACTGCTTTCGACACTTGAAATACTATTAATTCAAATCAAATACAAGAGTAACAGTGTAATCGACCATCAAAAATAGTAGGATTCTTTTCTTTGACTGAAAACGACACTTGCGACACTTTCAAATCAAAAGACGACAGTTCGATTAAGCTACTTTTTGTAAAGGAGAACTGTAAATGGAAAAAAATACATAAAAAACATTCACAATTTTTTGTGCAATGGAGGCTGAATAATGCAAAGGAAGGGAGTTTCAACAGTGGTATACTGATCACAGACAGCAAAACTCCTTAATAAAGCTGAAGAGAATGAAGAAAAAACCAAAATCTGGAGGCAGAAACAGGCTTATCTGATCATCGCACCTGTAACATAGGGAAACAGGGATGCATCTCACCTACTGCACACAGGAGCTGCGATGCATCCAAACTGTCAAAAGGAGACAGTGCGATGGTCCACAGACGAGACTTTAACTTGGCTTTTGGTCATAGTTTGCAGCTTAGTTCAGGGATTTAGGCTGAGCTAATGATAGTCAGTAGACACAAAGTATAGGGGTTGATCTAATGAGGTTACTTGAGCTACGACCAGGGCACTTAGGTTGTTTGCAAGTTGGTTGTTCAGTTTATAAACAAAACCCGAAGATGGACTGAAGCAGCATTGATCTACTTTGCACTTGCATAGCAAATGCAGTTCGAAGGCGAGCTAGCTTAACTTCAGGCTCCGTCTGTAGTTTATAAAGTAAAAAAATATAAACAAGAAAACAAGCTATTCGCTCCCTAGTGGAGTCGCCATTTTGTTATCGGGAAAACTAGTGTCCATTCAGAGTTTCTAGTCCCACTAAGGTGGGTAGCTATCTTAGAAACAAACAAACTAAAGTCACTCGTGTTTTCCTTTATGAGAGATAGATGAGAAAGAAGCAGAGAGTACCAACCTCAGTCTTTCGCTTGGCTCCTTGCTTGTTTCCTTTCCCCTTTGACAGAACTTCACCACTCTTTCTTTACTTGTCCCACTTCAAAGAGCAACTATAGAGACAAAGCAACATAATACCATCAAAGCATAGAGATCTATAACCATAAACAATATAGGATCAGATGTATATTAACCATATAAATGCATATATAAATACAAGATTCAGAGATACACAAGAATATGGAGGAAAACTCAAATAGCTTTATTGATAGAAGTAGTAGAAGAGAGGATTACAACCCATTGGTCTGACCCAGTGCCATCCTCCCAGCATGAAAGCCCTTTTCACCTCATGAAAAGCTTAGATCACCCAACAATACAATGTTGCACAGAGAAACCAACAACACTTCCTTACAAAATACAAAATTCCAGCCTTTGGATCTCTTGGATGAGGGATCCATATATAGAAGTTTGCAGAGGAGTGAGTCAGCTTCTGGGATTTTGATTAGTTTCATTTCACTGATATTTCTTGGTTCCACTTGGAGATTTCATGATCTCTTACTCATCCCTGGGCGAATTCAAAGAGGCAAGTGTCCTGGGGAAGTTTCTACAAGATTCCAAGATCACCCACTTAGCAAACTGCCTCTGCCATTTGTCTACTCTCGCTCATCGCACCCTATAGAAGGAATTTTTAGTATGCATTGCACCCCCTGTGTGTAATAGGTGAGATGCATCTCACCCTCAGCATGGAGTAGGTGAGATGATCCAGTTTTGACTAGTTCTGAGCAGTTTTTCAGGGAGAACTTCTGGGAAATGATGTAATCAGTTGACCTTGCTCCTTTAGGGTATGAAACAACACTTTTAGGGGTTTAGAAGCCCTTGCTTTATGGACATATGTGATTGGGGTTGCATTGCCCAAATATGTCTATAACACTGTCGCTAAGACAAAAGTTTTGCGTAATAAGATATAATGGCAGAGCCGCTGGACAGCATAGACAGCTACCAAAACCAACTTCTCGATGCGAGAATAGTGAAGTTTAGGACCTACCAAGCCTTGGCTCAAGTAATAAATCACATGCTCCATGAGAGCATCGTCTTCCTGAACGAGAACCATACCTATGGTTGATTCTGCAGCGACGAGATATAAAACGAAGTCCCTACCATAATCTAGTGGACTCAAAAGCGGGGCAAAGACTAATGCCTTTTTCAAGGCATCAAACAACTGTTGTGCAGAGTCGTCCCATATGAATGGAACTCCTTTTTGTAGCAAACACATAAACACTTTATTGATCTCGGCATAATTTGCTATAAACCTTCTTAAGAAATTAGCCTTCCCTTGAAGACTTTGAAGTTGTCGAATCGAGGACGAGGGAGGAAACTGAACTATTGACTCTACCTTAAAGGGATCAACTCGAATCCCTTCAGTTGACACAATGAACCCTAATAACCGAACAGATGTAACCGCGAAATTGCACTTATTGGGATTCAACCAGATCTTGTAAAATCGACATCGTTCAAAAACTAATCGAAGGTGACTAGGATGATCAATTCTCTTTCGAGAACGAGCAGCTAAATCATCCAAGTATGCTTCGATGATATGTTTGATGTCGTGGAAAGTGTATGACATGGCCCACTAGAAGGTAGCTCCAGCCAGGGTCCAAACCCTCTTGGAGTTCCTTTCGATCCTTAAACCTGCAAAACCATCATTTCAAAGAAGCATAGTAGTATATGGACCAAGTATCATATATAAATCAACTTCATAGCATATTGAAAGATAGTTATTTATAGAATTAAAACCACTATTCATATGCCAATTATAACAACAACATCGTAAGCATGAAGAAGATTGATTTCAGGAACAAGACAAATGTTTCTTTATTGCATATAACTAAAGACAAAGCAAGGAATGATATCACCTGAATCTTCCTCTTGCTGGCTCCAAGTGGAACCGTCCTCCTGATCCGTCGAATCCCAAGTCTTCAAAAGGCTCCTTTCATGACTCACACAAGATGAAAGGATATCCCTAGCAAGTGCAAGGACATAAACTCTCAAGGAAACAAGGGTTTCCTGTAGTCGGGGAAGTGCTGGAAGCACAGGGATCTTCAGACCTAATCAGGGATAATCTCAGTAGAGTGATTTTTCTCTCTCTTCTCTCCTCCTTGGGCCTTCCCATTGAAGCCTTTTTATACTTCTCCCAAAGTAGTTTTTTAGTTGGGAATTCGTTGGGAACAGTTGGGCCACGGGCACTAATAGGTAATCAACAGGTAAAACCTGTGATCTCCACCCGAAATTAAGGAGATTTAATTTTTTTAACTGTTTTAAGACATATATGTGGGTTGGGTATAGACTAACCCGTGTACACACGCGTTTAGCTCAGGTCAATGTCGCGTATAGGGAGTAAAACATTGTTTTTTAGGTATTTGGACTAGGTCTGGAAGGAGGGGTTGCCCTAGGCCATGAGTGTAGCATCAAAAATATCACGAGTGAGATTTGGAGCTATAACACCAGCGCAAGGCTGCATCCTTAACGTGGATGGGAAAAAATTCAACTTCCGATCATTAGAGCTATAATCATAAGTTCTACAGACAACAACAAACTCAAAAAAAAAAGTATCAAGGTCCTATAAGGTTAAGCCATGGAAGTGAGGAAGGGAAGAAGGGCTTATATTTTTCATCCTAGCATCCCCATTAGTCTCTATGATGGGAAAAGCACCCTCATTTCCGTTTTCAGCCATGGTGTAGGTATGCAGAATGGTTTCCTCTTCTTCTTCCCCAATAGACTCTTCAAAGATCTCAGGTTGATCACCTAGGGGTTCCTCTAACTCTCCTGTAGTCAAAGAGGGAAGTTGACAGTCATCTAAGAAGAGTGAAGGTTGAATGTTTGATGGTGTAGGGGTATTTAGTAATAATTTCCCTAAAGTGTCTATACTCCTACGAGGCATGAAAGAAATTTTTTCTTCTTATGTGTTTTTTCAAAATCAACTGCAAAATAGAAATGAAAGCAAGAATAACATCTATCTACTGAATGCAAACATGAAGAAAAGAAGAAATTACATCAACCTAGACACCTCCCCAGCAATGACGCCAAAAAGGTGATGAGCCTTAGTATTGCAACAAGAATGTTAAAACTCCCAAAGCTACCAACTTTACTTTCTCAACACAGGGTTTCGTACAAACTTAAAGGTGACTGTGCTATATACACAGTAGATGCATCATTCTACTCATGCCACCCTCAACTAGGGCACTTGATCATTAGGGTTCCAGACCATTCCTCTACTAAACTGGAAGGAGTTTGACTATTGAAAGAAGAATGTAAAAGCTAGTCCTAGTGCAAAGAAAGTAAATTCTTTTCAACTCAAAAAATGAACGCTTCCAACTTGTAAATGCTATGAAAGGACACAAATTTGATGCTAAGTGGCATAAAGGAAACTATTCTAACTTGCACTCAATCATCTAGCTATCAGGGTTGCCTGAAAACATAATATTATTCTACCATTTCATAATTCAAGAATGCATGCATTGACTATCTAATTCACACTTGTAGAGTAAATAAAGTTTTTATTCTTAAATTCATAAATGAAAGAACTTGTTAGACTCCGTCTTGTCAAGTCAAATGTGAGATTGATTCTTCTTCAAAACCCTGTTTTGAAGAAGAAATCATTAATATGTAATTTGTCATGACTACAGTTCTTCAAATGACAGTGTTTTTGATGTGGATGATGAGACAATCCCTGCAAAAGTTAGAAATGGATTTACATTCTCCGCAGCTGATGAACAAGGACTAGACCATGCATTACTATAGAAAGAAGCCAAATTGGTGGCTAGCAAGAGCAAGAGCCCAACAAGCCCGCATTTCTAGCTCCACTCAACAATCTGCTTCAAATTCATTTATGTCTTGCTAATATAACAGTTTGAAGAAAACAAACATGCTGGTGCAGGTTCAGCAGCTGGACAAAATCAGAATTCTCTGTCTTTATCGTATGAGACAGCCATAGATGTAATTTCATCTAACAGCACCAATATAGCCAATGAATTTCTTATCATGTTTGAATATTTGAAGATGCTAGAGTTAGAGGATTCTTTATCACAGCTCAAGGTTATCCATGTTGCTGGAACTAAAGGAAAGATTCGAAATATCTCAGGAAACGTTTCTGGCAAACTTTTGGTGGTGTTGGGACTGGTTGAAGGATAATTGAACGGAGGATGTGCCTATGCCTAATTATTTCCGCCTCCCTACTCTAGTAGCATTCAAGATATTTACATCAGAGAAAGTGGAAATGGTTGAAATGACACTTATTGTTAAGGCTGATGTGCAGGGTACTGTTCAAGCTGTAATAGATACATTGAAAAGCCTGAATAGTTCTCAGGTGCTTGTTAATGTTGTTCATACAGGAGTTGGGGCAATCTCTCAAGCTGATGTTGATTTAGCCCAAGCATGTGGGGCTGTCATTGTGGGTTTCAATATATGCAACATGTCAAGTTCTGTAGATGCAACAGCTTGTCAAGCAAAGATAAATATAAGGCTCCACCGTGTAATCTATCATCTACTAGAAGATTAGGAAACTTGATTGTGAGCATGGCACCCGGCATATGTGAAACTGAAATTGCTGGTGATTAAATGTTTTTGAGCTCAAAGGTAGGAGGTTTTGCAAAACTCCATAAGAGGGAGGTGGAATGGCGATGACTATGTTCAATGTTGATGAGTCTGTTCAATCCTTTGCTCAGTCCTCAATGCAACAAAAAGCAACTCCAGGAATTTATTGCTGCTCTTCATGAATGCCGGTGTATGATCCAAGCTTGTCTGTCTTTCAATGACAGTATGGATGAGATAAAATCCAGTTTGTTATGGCATATGTTAACTCCAGGTAAAGGTCTCCCTGATGCGAGGTCAACTATTAAGCATTTTGAAAATGCTTTTGATTGGTCAGAAGCAAAAAAAAGACTGGCCATATTCTGCCTTGTGAAGGTGTGGATAAGGGCTATGATGCGGCTAATAGAACTGTGAGAGAAATTGAAATAGAGCTAGAAAAACACTTGGAAAGGCAGCAGAGGCTGTACATCGTGCATATGAACGCTTATTATCTAGTGGAGCGATCTTGCCATCACCAGCACTTCGACTGCAACTTCTTCGATCAGTATTAACAGTTCTTCGTGAGTGGACACTCTCAGCCCTTGCACAGAGAATGGGCACAGGTGCCACTGGTGCTTCTCTTATTCTCGGAGGGGTGTTAACGTCTGAGCAAACTGCTTCTATTAATCAAGGAATAAAAGACAAGATCATAAGTGCAGCAACCAGGTATATGACAGAGGTTCGTAGATTGGCACTGTCACAGGGGCATACTGAACCTGTATATCGTGACTTCAAAGAGCTAGAAGATATGCTGCTAGGGTCATCCACTTTCTAGTTTGTGCCTATGTTCTAATATGGCCCGGGGGATACACAAGTGAGATCTTGCTGTAATAGGTGACTTTAGAGATTCTTGAAAATGCCTCCACAAGCTCATTGTTTGGTGGATGCACTGATCTAACATTCTCCACGCGCAAAAGCACTTCAGCTGAGATGCTATGACTGGGAGTATTTATTCAACGAAATTCACTCAGGGCTTGTACATGTTCCCATCTACATGGAGCAACCTGCTTATGTCAACAGGACGAGCAACAAAGAGCGAAAGGTTTGGGAAAATATCCAAAAAGGATTTGTCAACTAGAAAAATTTGGCGCACGTCCTTGACACCAATGCCCGAGTCTTACCAGAACAAGAAGATCTGGATTTTATGCAATGATCGTAATGCAACTTCTGCAATACCATTTCACATTGTCGCACAAAAGTGCCTGAATTGCAATTCGTATAACACCCGGCAGACCAGAGGATGTCACACCACAGACACTTGTCGACAATAAGTGCTGCCTTTGTGATGTTTAACTGAAGGTTTTGATGAGCAATCCTATACCAGCAGCAGTGACTTGGGTAGCAACAGCTGGCTCGTGAGCGCTATTCAAACGAAGCCAAAATAGGATTCGATCTTCTACTAAGGGCTTTAGTTAATGATTCAATGGGATCTGTGCTCCATGTGTCGGCCATCAAAGGATTTTTAGGGAGCCACTGTTTTATTTTAGAATAGAGGAAACGCTCTTTGCCATTTTTATAATTGCAGGTGAAACAACGCCCCTGTTTTGGGGTCGATTTGTTTTTCCTTAGTAGATTTTTATTTAATGTATTTAAAAATCATTGGTAAAAGAGAGGGGAGAGTTCTGAGTGCTGGAGGAGAGAGAGCTTACCATGTATAGTTTTGGTAGAAAGTTTAATGAAAATACAGCTCTGACTTCTGAGATTCCTGTGGTATGATAATTTAGCATAAGTCTTCCTTTTGTTTCATATGTAACCTGTTATGTTTCATTTCACTTCATGATCATTTCTAATTGAACAAATGAAGTGTTAAGGTAGAATTCATCATTTGTATGCTCTGCCTTTAAGTTTGTTCATATTCAATGTTTTCTTTTGTTTAACAAGGATTCATCTTCTATGCCCTTGTCAGCTCCTCAGCAGTCTTTTCATCTCATCTAATCTAAATTTGATGTTAAATTTCTTGCCTACCTTGCCTCAAGAGATAATCTGTGGTTTTGATTATAATTCTCTGTTCAAGCTGTTCCTTTGCCCCATGCAACCCAGAAAAACCCCATCATTTTATTAAAAACCCTTTTTATCAATTTACTAGCCTAAAATCAGTATTCCTTATTGGTCATCTCATCCATTGAAGATCTCACCGAGATAGACCGGAGAGAGCCCTCTCCTGCCCCGTAGGGCTAGCTACGAGGCTAAGTGGTTTGATGTTGCCTTGGAGTTTACCTTTCTCAGCCTGAGGTGAAATTTCAAGCGCTAACATATTGGCGACTCCGCTGGGGAGAACATTCAACTTGTTGATTGTCTTGTCCCTGTACATGCAATCAAGGTGCAGATCTGATGTTGATGGTGGACAGTAGTCAGACACTTATGCAGGCTGAACCATTCACTTGGCGACTCCAATTCGATCCAGACATTCCAGTGCTTGTTGATTCACTCATGCAATGGTAGGGTATGTGGCAAACCCTGCCCTGTGTGAAGCTCTAAACGAATTTAGAGAATGGTTAGTGGATATTGAAATTAATGAAGAATTTTTCAGTATCTTCCTTCGTTTGTTGAAATCTCCAAAGTTCCCTTGGTTTAAAACTAGTGTCTGTGAGTTAGTTGTTGATAGAATCGAAAAGGAGATTCAATTTTTAAATGAGCAAATCCAGTCATATGATTTCCAAGACCCTAAAAAGTTCTTGGAAATCCTTCCTCCTTCGCAACAAGAAACAACAGACTTGCCTACAGATGTATACATTGACAATGTGCAGCTGGAAATATGTATTGCAGAGTTGGGGCAGCCAACAGAGTATGGCTTTCGCGATCCAATTGCGATGTACATGGAAACGTTTTTCAGTTTGACTCACAAATCAGGCTGTCTTTTCCGTGACCAGGCTCATTACGTGCATGAAGGGCTGCCAGCAACTGCATCTGTGACCTCGTGGAAGCTTTCTCAACCGGCGTCATTCTCAGGTTTACTTGAATGGTTAATTTGGCATTTCAGTATTACCTGATCTATTGTTTGTACAGCAGAGTAGGGTAGATTTTGTAAATAAATAAGCATCCATAAGGGCAGCATCTTGTTTTAGTTTGCTTGAAGATTGTTAAGTAAATTTTTTCAGTCGTTTTAGTCTTGAGAGCAAATCAGTTTGAGTTCAGTTTCAGTTGTGTCGATGATGACTCCATTGCCCAATGGGTGGAGGCACTGTCTGCTCTCCCAAAGTTCTGCGGTTCTTGGCACCTCCACGAAGCGGCAGCTGCCATCCCAATTGGAGCCGATGTTAGACTCCGTCTTGTCAAGTCAAATGTGAGATTGATTCTTCTTCAAAACCCTGTTTTGAAGAAGAAATAATTAATATGTAATTTGTCATGACTACAGTTCTTCAAATGATAGTGTTTTTGATGTGGATGATGAGACAATCCCTGCAAAAGTTAGAAATGGATTTACATTCTCCGCAGCTGATGAACAAGGACTAGACCATGCATTACTATAGAAAGAAGCCAAATTGGTGGCTAGCAAGAGCAAGAGCCCAATAAGCCCGCATTTCTAGCTCCACTCAACAATCTGCTTCAAATTCATTTATGTCTTGCTAATATAACAGTTTGAAGAAAACAAACATGCTGGTGTAGGTTCAGCAGCTGGACAAAATCAGAATTCTCTGTCTTTATCGTATGAGGCAGCCATAGATGTAATTTCATCTAACAGCACCAATATAGCCAATGAATTTCTTATCATGTTTGAATATTTGAAGATGCTAGAGTTATTGGATTCTTTATCATAGCTCAAGGTTATCCATGTTGCTGGAACTAAAGGAAAGATTCAAAATATCTCAGGAAAAGTTTCTGGCAAACTTTTGGTGGTGTTGGGACCGGTTGAAGGATAATTGAACGGAGGATGTGCCTATGCCTAATTATTTCCGCCTCCCTACTCTAGTAGCATTCAAGATATTTACATCAGAGAAAGTGGAAATGGTTGAAATGACACTTATTGTTAAGGTTGATGTGCAGGGTACTGTTCTAGCTGTAACAGATACATTGAAAAGCCTGAATAGTTCTCAGGTGCTTGTTAATGTTGTTCATACAGGAGTTGGGGCAATCTCTCAAGCTGATGTTGATTTAGCCCAAGCATGTGAGGCTGTCATTGTGGGTTTCAATATATGCAACATGTCAAGTTCTGTATATGCAACAGCTTGTCAAGCAAAGATAAATATAAGGCTCCATCGTGTAATCTATCATCTACTAGAAGATTAGGAAACTTGATTGTGAGCATGGCACCCGGCATATGTGAAACTGAAATTGCTGGTGATTAAATGTTTTTGAGCTCAAAGGTAGGAGGTTTTGCAAAACTCCATAAGAGGGAGGTGGAATGGCGATGACTATGTTCAATGTTGATGAGTCTGTTCGATCCTTTGCTCAGTCCTCAATGCAACAAAAAGCAACTCCAGGAATTTATTGCTGCTCTTCATGAATGCCGATGTATGATCCAAGCTTGTCTGTCTTTCAATGACAGTATGGATGAGATAAAATCCAGTTTGTTATGGCATATGTTAACTCTAGGTAAAGGTCTCCCTGATGCGAGGTCAACTATTAAGCATTTTGAAAATGCTTTTGATTGGTCAGAAGCAAAAAAAATACTGGTCGTATTCTGCCTTGTGAAGGTGTGGATAAGGGCTATGATGCGGCTAATAGAATTGTGAGAGAAATTGAAATAGAGCTAGAAAAACACTTGGAAAGGCAGCAGAGGCTGTACATCGTGCATATGAACGCTTATTATCTAGTGGAGCGATCTTGCCATCACCAACACTTCGGCTGCGACTTCTTCGATCAGTATTAACAGTTCTTCGTGAGTGGACACTCTCAGCCCTTGCACAGAGAATGGGCACAAGTGCCACTGGTGCTTCTCTTATTCTCGGAGGGGTGTTAATGTCTGAGAAAACTGCTTCTATTAATCAAGGAATAAAAGACAAGATCATAAGTGCAGCAACCAGGTATATGACAGAGGTTCGTAGATTGGCACTGTCACAGGGGCATACCGAACCTGTATATCGTGACTTCAAAGAGCTAGAAGATATGCTGCTAGGGTCATCCACTTTCTAGTTTGTGCCTATGTTCTAATATGGCCCGGGGGATACACAAGTGAGATCTTGCTGTAATAGGTGACTTTAGAGATTCTTGAAAATGCCTCCACAAGCTTATTGTTTGGTGGATGCACTGATCTGACATTCTCCACGCGCAAAAGCACTTCAGCTGAGATGCTATGACTGGGAGTATTTATTCCACGAAATTCACTCAGGGCTTGTACATGTTCCCATCTACACGGAGCAACCTACTTATGTCAACAGGACGAGCAACAAAGAGCGAAAGGTGTGGGAAAATATCCAAAAAGGATTTGTCAACTAGAAAAATTTGGCACACGTCCTTGACACCAATGCCCGAGTCTTACCAGAACAAGAAGATCTAGATTTTACGCAATGATCGTAATGCAACTTCTGCAATACCATTTCACATTGTCGCACAAAAGTGCCTGAACTGCAATTCGTATAACACCCGGCAGACCAAAGGATGTCACACCACAGACACTTGTCGACAATAAGTGCTGCCTTTGTGATGTTTAACTGAAGGTTTTGATGAGCAATCCTATACCAGCAGCAATGATTTGGGTAGCAACAGCTGGCTCATGAGCGCTATTCAAACGGAGCCAAAATAGGATTCGATCTTCTACTAAGGGCTTTAGTTAATGATTCAATGGTATCTGCGCTCCATGTGTCGGCCATCAGAGGATTTTTAGGGAGCCACTGTTTTATTTTAGAATAGAGGAAACGCTCTTTGCCATTTTTATAATTGCAGGTGAAACAACGCCCCTGTTTTGGGGTCGATTTGTTTTTCCTTAGCAGATTTTTATTTAATGTATTTAAAAATCATTGGTAAAAGAGAGGGGAGAGTTCTGAGTGCTGGAGGAGAGAGAGCTTACCATGTACAGTTTTTGCAGAAAGTTTAATGAAAATACAGCTCTGACTTCTGAGATTCCTGTGGTATGATAATTTAGCATAAGTCTTCCTTTTGTTTCATATGTAACATGTTATGTTTCATTTCACTTCATGATCATTTCTAATTGAACAAATGAAGTGTTAAGGTAGAATTCATCATTTGTATGCTCTGCCTTTAAGTTTGTTCATATTCAATGTTTTCTTCTGTTTGACAAGGATTCATCTTCTATGCCCTTGTCAGCTCCTCAGCAGTCTTGTCATCTCATCTAATCTAAATTTGATGTTAAATTTCTTGCCTACCTTGCCTCAGGAGATAATCTGTGGTTTTGATTATAATTCTCTGTTCAAGTTGTTCCTTTGCCCCATGCAGCCCAGAAAAACCCCATCATTTTATTAAAAACCCTTTTTATCAATTTACTAGCCTAAAATCAGTATTCCTTATTGGTCATCTCATCCATTGAATATCTCACCGAGATATACCGGAGAGAGCCCTCTCCTGCCCCGTAGGGCTAGCTACGAGGCTAAGTGGTTTGATGTTGCCTTGGAGTTTACCTTTCTCAGCCTGAGGTGAAATTTCAAGCGCTAATAGAACTAATGATATCCAATCTTGTAGGAAGGAAAAGGAGTGAAAATACTAGTCTAGGTGGCACTTCTGATCATGGAGTCCAATATGAGGGGTTAAATTGCTCCTAAACTAGGCTAGGCTATAATTGTAGGTCAAAACAGGCTGCTACAGGTGAGCTACAGGATGTTTCTACAAGATTTTTGTACTGCTACAGGATGTCCTGAAATTATATAGGAAGTTGGTTGAGGGTTGGGAGGGTAAGAAGGGTGAGATGAAGTTTTGGAAGGGTGTATGAAAGTTTTGGAAAGTGTGGGGAAGGTGATCATTACCCTTAGCCCAGCCCAGTACTTCAAGACGACCATATTTGGGCTAAGATGGGTTTCTCATGGTGACCAAAAAATTTAGGTTTACAACATGGGTTGGCATGCATCAATAGAAGGTGGAGGAGACCTTGATGGAGTTGGTGAAAGGGGTCCTTTCCTGCAAATCAACAACCCTGCAATAACACCTACACCTGTTTCTCCTTTTATTTGCAAATTATTACATGTCAATGTGGAAAAGATGAATTGAATTTGGAAAAGCTCATCTAACTACTGCTAAGAACTTGATCTATGAGATGAACTACCTTCTAAGCTACAAAAATCATGAGAAGCAAAATAAAATATGTAAATCTTTCCAAGAAATCATAAACAAATATATAATTAATGCTAAAACTTGGTCTATGCAATGAACAAGAAATCAAACTCTACTTTTGGGTTGTATGAGTGGGGTCCTCTAATCATGATCCCATGAGGGAGATGAGATAGGGGTCATTGTCACAGGATTTTTGATGTATTTTACTCTACTAAACTGTAGCAACTAATCTACCCTCTAAGCTAATGGAAACATAAATAAGCAACCACTTAATGAATCTTCTAAGATAAAATAAACATGAATAAACTTCATAAATTAATCAACATTCTAGACTAAGAATATAGATAAAAGAGAGGAACTTTTGCTGCCAGGGTTGGGGCATAACACAAGAGCTTTAGCCCTCTGAGTCAACTCAATGCTGGTTTAAAACATGTCTTCTCATTATCATTCAAAAAGTGTCAAATACATCATAAAAATAACAGTCAAGGGTGCTTCATCTTAATGGCCTCTTGGCTATAATAAAAATTTGAATCCTAATAAGTCCCTTAGCTTGTTTATTTATACAAAAGTGGAGCCACCAATGAATCCCTATAAAATAGGGATATTTGACTCCCTAACTCAAGAATAGGTGAATCTAACTCTTCCTTGACTTGCACTGGCTTGATTGCCAATGAACTTGGCCTGCTTGGCTGCCAATGACACCGAGTTGATGAGATAGAGTGGGGGATATTCGACTAATTTGAGGAATTAAGGAGGTGGACCATCTCCTAGAATCTCTCTTGCTTGTCTACTCTGAGATCCTGCACTCAAATCAACTCAAACTTGCTCCAATTCCTTTATTTAACACACATTAGGCCACATGAGATAGTACACATCTTTACTCTTCAGACTAAGCATAATATAACAAAATTTGTAGATAAATGTGAGAAAAATATAATTTAATAAGATGGAGGATGGCATTGTGACCCATATAATATACCTATTGATGAGCCTCATCAAGTTCCAGATGGCTCTACAATGTAAAGAAAGCACCAAATGGGAGTGTGGAGAAACACAAGGCCATATTTGTGGCCAAAGGGTTCTCTCAAGTGGAGGGAATTGGTTACAAGGAGACCTTTGCTCTAATAGCAAGGTAATCTTCAATCAGACCTATTCTAGCACTTTCGGCATAGATGGGATAAAATATACATCAAATGGATGTGAAGACAACATTCCTCAACAGTGTGATTAAGGAATAGGTGTACATTGAGCAGTCAAAAGGATTTGAGACCTTCAACAGAGAGTCGCATGTGTGAAGAATCAAGCGAGCGTTGTATGGAATGAAAGAAGAACTTCATGCTTGGTACACCAGGATTGATAATTATTTCACCAAGTCGGGCTTCACCAAAAGTGAAGTAGATGTGAACCTTACCATATTGTGGTTGAAGGTAAATTGTTGATTATAGTATAATATGTCGATGAGTTAATTCTAATAGATGATGAGAAGCTGGTAAAATCTTGCAAAGAGGATCTTGCAAGATAATTTGAGATGAAGGAATTGTTTGTCTCTTATGGAAAGTATGCCAACTAGATACTGAAGAAGTTCCACAGGGGGAGTAGCAAACCCATGGAGACTCCTCTAGCAAGGAATTAGAGGAAGGAAGATGCTACTTCGGGTGAAGTAGTGGAGGATACTATTTACAGACAACTTGTGAGTTCACTTATGTACTTAGTGAACACACGATCGAACATATGTTTTACGGTTAACCATCTTAGTCAAGCAATGGTTAAGCCAACCAAAGTCTATTGGAAGGCAACTAAACATGTTTTGAGATACCTGAGAGGCACCACTCAATTTGGTCCTTGGTAGAGATGGACAGAGGGAGTGAAGCTTCACAAAGTCACAGATGCAGATTGGGTAGGGATTTCATCAGACAGGAAGAGCACATCAAGGGGAATCTTCAGCATTGGGTCATCAACAGTTTCTTGCTATAGCACGAAGCAGAGATCAGTTGCACTCAGTTCAATAGAAGTAGAGTACATGTCTTCTAGTCAAATAGCTTTTGAGGCCATCTAGATGAGGAAGATCCTTGTTGGGTTATTTGGTCAATAGAAGGATCCTCCAGTGATTTAATGTGACAATCAAAGTTTTATCAAACTCTACGAGAATCCCATTTTTCATGGTCAGTCCAAGCATATCGACATATGGTATCACCATATATGAGATTGTGTCCAGAGGAGAATCATGTTGTTGGAGTACATTCCTAGAGAAGAACATGATGCAGATATTTTTGCAAAGCCATTGTCAAGATGAAAATTGGAGTTTCATAGAGCCAGGATCGGGGTAGAAGATAATCCATTTCTTGTTGAGAGGGAGTGTTGAAAATGCAACAAGAAAATCCTAATTTAATTTTGTCCTTGAATTAAATTGGGAATAAAATTGTAATTCCACATCTCATGACAACTTGTATTAGTTAACTAAGTTAATTTGATTTAGTTGGCTCAGTTAATTCGAGTTGAGGGTCTAACTTGAGTCATGTAGAGTGCATCCTACATTATAGGAGCCCTAGTTGAACTTATTTTGATATGTAATTAATTAATTCAGTTAACTGAGTTAAATTCAGTTAAGCTAGTTCCAACTGTTGGAGGAACTAGTGGGAGGTCTAGTAGTGTGGTGCTTCCTGTAGTGGAGTGTGGTGCTTCCTATAGTGATCAACTAGTAAACTGAAAATTCTCTCATAAATAACTCATGCATGTCAGATTTGAGAAAGACCCAGTTGAGATTGGAGTTTAGGTACATTGTACTATCAGTTGTATGATTATCTGAATTATATAGGTGGTGCATGCAGTCAGAGGGATTCCTACGAGGATATCACAGCTCCAATTGAGGAATTTCCCTAATTAATAGGGGACTAATTCCCAAGGAAAAAACTGAAGGAAATAGGGACTTGAGCAAGTAGAAAATTGGCTAAGTATTGGCCTGGGCTTGCCTAGGAAGTAGTGAGACAAATAGAGATAGTGCATAGGTTTCTCAAGCTTGAGAAAAGCATTGTAATCTTCTCTTATTTTATGACTAATGCAATATACAAATAGGAGGGGTTTTTAGATGTGGCTTTCCCCAGGAAATCATTATGTAATGTGTTGATTGAATTATTTCTCTTGTATGCTTTGTGATTTCGTGATCGTTTAATTGTTTCCCTTGATGAGTAGAGTAGATTTAAGTATACTGTTTTAGCATATTACAATTAGCAGTTTGAATGTACAAGGAATTTCTACAAAAATGAAGAACAAGCAAAAGTCAAAAACAATCTATAGCTATAGTGATGACTCAGATGATGAAGAAGAAGCCAACTTTGCAAGAAAGTTGAAAAGAGTGATTGAAAATATAAAGGTAAACTTCCTTTAAAGTGTTTTGAATGTGGTAGAATTAGTAATTATGCTTCTAAATTTCCTTTTGCAAAGGGTTCAAATAGTGATGAAGAATAAAGTTGTAATAAATAAAAGAAATATAAAAAAAGAAACAAAGGAAAGAACAAGGGAAAATTGTTCAATAAGAAAAGTCTTTATTCAAGAGAAGATAATAGCTAATCTCATGAAGATGATGATAGTGACCACGATGCCAATAGATTTATCTTCATAGAATTAGATTCTCAAAATAAAACTCCCAAAAATATGAAGGAAATCATGAAGACGAAGAAGGAGAAGTGGAACTTGAAGCAAAATTGATTAGTGCCTTAAGTGATTGCTGGGAACGGGTCCCCTGGGGTCAATTTTGGGGTTAAAAGCCCAAGTTTTGGGTTAGGAAGCCCGAATTTTGTATAAATGAATGTAAAGTCTCCACATTTTGTGGTCACAGAGCGCAAAGATATCAAGAGTCAAAAAGGGTTTATGCCCTTAGTTTAAATAGGTTGTGTTGGCTTGATGAGATCTGCCCTTGGTCCACAGACCATGGGATTGTATACAAAGGAGGTCTTAGAGGAGTAAAAAAAGAGATAGTTGATAGATAGTCATCGATGAGTCTGTGAAGAGCTAAGAGTGAGAGTCTTAGCATAGAAAAGAGGCTCTGCAGCTAAGTGCGCAGAGGCCTAGGGTAGAAGTCCACAGTTGAGTGCGCGGACCCCTGCAGCTGTGTGCGCAAGGCAATTAGAGTCTGTACTAGAAAATCTGGACCATCAATAAAGAGAAGTATTCTAAAATTACTGTGCATTTTACTTCTATCAATTGCATGCGATTATGTTATGTTAAGCACTGGGTTTATGTTTTATTGCTAATTTGATGCGCGAATCTATATGTTTTCCTCTGTTATATGAATGCAAGTAGAGATATATGTTTACGCAAAGACAATCTTAATTGCATGGTAGAATTAGCGAACACTTAAGATAATTCTGGAAACTATACAGAAAAGTAGTTACAAAGGTGCGTAAGGGCTTGAATCACTTGTTAGGGTTACATGAAGGACGATCGCAGACCTTCGCAGAAGTTCTGAAAGACTAATAAAGGAGTACTTCGATAAGCCCTAAAGGCTTATCGATCTGTGTGAAGGCAAAGTTAAAGTGTAAAACCGACATCACAACCATCTCAGGGTGCGGAAACTTGGTTCCTCCATCCCCCCATACGGCTTCAGGTGAGACTTTTGTCCACGCTCCACGGGTTGATGCCAAAAGGACCAGTAGTGTAGGGATTTTCTTGACTGACTAATGTTGAACTTGGGTCAAGGCCCATCAAACCAACAAATGGTTCCATTGTCGGGACCAATATCTACATAACGAGATGTGTGATGTCACATCATTGGAATCCAACTAAGAAGGAGATTGAAGACTGATTGGATAGAAAGATCCACAAATTCACGACGCAAAAAAATAGGAATTCACGATTGACAAAAGAACAATGGTTTGACAAATATTTGTACACAGAGATACATGGAATCTTCTTCTGTTCCTTCTCGGTTGAATTATATGAGTGGATCGGGAAGTTAGCAGATGACCAAGGGAGGTGGAGGCATGACGGTCCAATTGTCTGGACCCCGGAGTTAGTGCAGAAATTGGAAGCCTCTGAAGATAAGATCATGCATGCTATCGATCATTGGCTGAATTGTATCATAGGAGGGTTTGTGACAGAGTTTGTGGTCGATACTTTAGTTAGTTACAGTGGAGGAGAGCATCGCTTCTTCAAGGGTCCAAGAGGCAAGTATTTGAAATCGTTAAATACTTGGATTAAGATGCTCTTGTGTGAAAAGAGGGTTATGCAGTTACCTTGATGTTTGGGGCTACGTAAAGTGGAAGGACTTTCAGGGACAAAGGAAGAAAAGGTCCTGAATATAGCCCAATGATTGAGCCTCCTCTGAGTCACGACAAAGGAGAAAAAATGGCTTCTCTGTTGAGTGCTATTTAGTTGATAAGACAAGGGTTCCCGTGAATACCTACACCACCTCCATCCTCATATCATCCATTCACACCGCCTCCATCCTCACCTCCACCATGTACCCCTTCACCCACACCGCTGCCACCTCCACCACCGTTCAACATGGCGAACTCTATAAAGCTACCTGTGTTCAAGGGCATAGGAAATGAAGATCCGGACCAGTTTTGGTTCATCACGAAGGTTGTATGGGAAGCTTGGGGTATCACGAATGATCAAATGAAGAAAGAAACATTGGTTAGTTCTTTTCATGACCGCACATTAACGTGGTACATTAAGTACAATACTGATAACTTGACGTCCACGTTGGTAGATATGTAGATTGTGCTAACTAGAGAATTCAATAGACCTAAGTCTCAAGCGCAATCCATTGTGGGATTCAAGGAGATCATGATGAAGCCTAGAGAGGCCCTCGGATTTGGATCAAAGATTGAAGTGTACGATCCGTGAAGCCAACATGAGTCTGACTGATGGGCAGCACCGTGAATGTTTTGTGGCCTCGCTCTTGCCTCACCTAAGGGTTGTGTTATCACAACAGAAGATCAGGACCCACATGAATGCTCTGGAAATTGCGATGAGATTGCACGAGACACCATTGCAGGATGCTAATGTGGGGGTTCAACAAATTCACGCATGGTTGTAGAACCTTTGCCTCAAAATGCAAAGCTTGAAGAAAGACATAATAGCTCAGTTAGAGGCATGTGAAGAAGTCTGGTGCCTAAAATGTAAAGTTCAAGGGCATGAAAAGGATCACTATCCAGTCTTTGCAAATTATGTTGCAGCGGGGGGACTGATGCCTCTGAGGCCAAAGGCTGTAGTAGGGCCAAGTATAGGGCCCGTGCTATGGTGTGCTATCTGCCAAGTAACTGGGAAACATGCGACCGACAATTGCCATTTGCTGCAGAATTTTGTACAAACACCACAAAAGCTCTTCTGCAATTTCTGTCAATCAGTGGGTCATGACGAGTGTAATTGTCGTAGTTACAAATAAATGATGGAAAGGACACATGCATACAGGTTGTAGGTAGTAATGTGGCCTCTGGACCAAGGCACTGGAGGGGCGCGAGGTGAGTATCAAGGGTGTGGTCGAGGCCGAGGTGGAAGGGGACCTGGTATAGGTTGAGGGAAGCTTATTTGTTACAATTGTGGAGGACCATGACACTACGCGAGAGACTGCCCAAATCCGACACAAGTGTCATGCCGCTATTGTACTCAGTTTGAGCATGTGACAGAGGATTGCCCTATATTGTTAGCTAAGATTTGTGAAAAGGGGGCATAGCCTCCACAACTGACTCATAACCTACAGATGATGAGGGTTGAGCCTCGCAAGGAAGACCCTAAGGTAAACATTATGCTGTGAAGTGGAACGACGACTAGTGAGGATAAAGGGAAGCAACCTGCAGAAGGTGAGTGGGTCCGCAAAGCACCAGAAAAGGAGACTGAGTTTGATCTGGAACATGCAAAATTATGGAAGCAAAGAAAAGCTTCGTTGAGCCCTCTACCTCAAGAAGTCAGGAGAAACCGATTGAAGAAATGGACCTGCCCATGATTACCATGTTCTTAGAAACCTGCATGAAACTGCTACGTGATAGCAAGGTAGTGAAGGGACTACAGGAACTGATCAATTGGTGTGCTGGCAAGGAAAACACTACTAACGAACTACATGTAGTCAGAAAGCTTGGTAAGCATAAGGCAAGAACTAGACGTGAGATGAGACTCACCACGCAGATAGGAGAATATGAAATGGACCAAGTTATCTTGGACCTAGGGTCCGACGTGAATGTTTTTCCAAAACAAACATGGGAAAGAATGGGGAGACCTGCACTCCAGTGGTCTCTGATTTAGTTAAGGATGGCGAATCAGCAGAAAATCATCCCAATGGGGAGGTTGCAGGGGGTAATAGTTGACATCGAAGGCGTGAGTGCACTAGTGGATTTTGAAGTAATAGAGATTGTGGATGATAGCAATCCATACCCCGTACTCCTTGGGATCGATTAGGCCACTGACATGAATGGGGTAATCAACTTGAAGAAGTGAAAGATGATATTTGAGAAGAAATCGCTCCGCATAGTGGTGCCATTAGATCCTGCAGAAGGACCGCGCTATACAAAACCGGTCCGCGATTATGAAAGTGATGATGATTTGGACCAAATTTACAAGATAATGGTGCGAGATCAGTATTAGGTGAATCTGAAAACAGAAAAACGTATTGCATGGGACCACGAGAGCTCCTGCACATCAGATTTAGATGAAGAACTGGAGCACTGGCAGAATCGACTGCATGAAGTATCTATGTTGCGCTGTAATATGATAACCAAGTCATTGCGTTGTGTATCATCAGAGGTAAGAAATCTGCCTCACTATGATGGGTTAACTGATTTTGATCACTTTTTGGATGAATTTGAAAGGGAAGTACCATAGAAGCATCGCTTCCAGGCATTATATTGGGCATTGCATGCTACACCCGCAAGATGGTGGGGTACACATAAGGACAGTTTTGAGGATTGGCGCCAATATGGAAGGATGATGAGGATATGCTTTGGCCACCCAAAGGTATGACTAACATAAAAGTATGATGGGAGAAATGATCTACGCAATCATTTGGCCAAATGGAATGAAGTATATGTAGTGATGCCTCAGCTGGATTGGGTCCATCTATTTTGTCATACCTTGGATGTTATACCAATGAATTGGTACTTGGAGACAAAACTTCGTCATGGCACCGAAGAATGGGATGTTTTACGCCAAGGATTTCTGATGACGGTCAGTTTTGAGGATGGATTTTAATCTATCGATGAAGTGTTGCAGGAGGTTAAGACAACCATCTTTAGGATACCACAGGATCCTCTAGACCTGATTCAACCTAATTGGACTACCCAACTGAGCCACGTGCTGGAGTGTTACAATGTAACATCAGAAGAAGAAGATGAAGACCCGAGAAAGATTAATATCCTGGAGACTGAAGGTCACTACGGAGTTGAAGGACCACAATTACAGAACCCCGACATAATAGAGCCGCTCAAAACTAGACAGGTGAACATTGGCATGGAGGCAGAGCCGAAGTTTGCAAATATTGGGGACTACTGGGACGACACGATAGTAGATAAGGTCGCTAAACTGCTCTGCAAATATTGGGATTTGTTCCCCATGAAGTTTTCTGATTTGAAAGGAATAATAGGAGACTTGGGTGTCATGAAGATCACCCTAAAACTAGATGTGAAACCTGTGAAACAAAGACCTTACCACCTCAATCTGAAGTACAAAGAAAGGATCCGCTTAGAATTAGACAAGATGCTCACAGCAGGTATTATTGAACCGATGGAAGAAATAAGTATATACATAGATCTCAGGAAGTTGAATAATTCTTGCATCTATGATCCCTTCCCAACCCCGTTCACCGATGAGGTCCTGGATAATGTTTGTAGCCAAGAAGCATATTCGTTCACTGATGGGTTCTCTAGGTACCATCAAATCAAGATCGCTCTAGAGGACAGAAGAAAGATGACCTTCATGACTGAATGGGGATGCTTCTAGTATACAGTGACGCCTTTTGGGCTGAAGAACATGTCGGCGATCTTTTCATGCGTAGTCATCGCGGAATTCAAATATTTTATTCATAAATCTCTAGAAGAATACTTTGATGATTAGACAGTGTTTGGACTGGTGAAGCGCCATGTGGCAAGTCTGTGCTTGATGCTAGATACATGCCGGAGGTACCAGATCGTGCTCAATCTAAAAAAATGTTTGTTTTGTGTCCCTTTTGGGATCTTGCTAGGCCATGTGGTATGCAGACAAGGCTTGATGGTAGACCCGACTAATATTGCAGTCATAATCAATTTGGAGGCGCCAAGGAGTGTAAAACAGCTGCACACAACATTGGGGCATATAGGATACTATAGGAAATTCATCAAGAGCTATGCCCAAATTACCACGCCGATGGAAAATTTGTTAAAAAAGGATGTTACATTCTGTTGGAATGAAGAATGCCATAACAGCTTGGATGTGTTGATGATCCAAAAATGGATCCTGGATAAACCTCTAAGTCTAAAAGACTTCATATAAGAGGTAAAAGGTGCCAAATGGCACAAATCCTTTGTAAATTAGAGGAAAATTAAAGTCGCATGCTGCTCTCGGAAATAGTCTCATTGCAGAGATCTCCTCATTCTGAATCCAACGCAACTTGAATGGGCGAAAATGAACTTCAGATGAAGAAGTTATCATAAAAAGAAGTTCCCCTTTGTTCTTTGGGAAAGAGGCAAAAATCTGAAGAAATAAGGCCTCTCAGAGGCTTAATTCAACAATAAACAGGAGTCGTCGGATCTGGCCAATCAACGGTCTAGATCCGATCGGTAATCACAATCGGTGGTAATAGGCAGAGGCAGTCGGAGGCATAACATGCGATGGGACCGAGCCAATGCGATACCGCAATCGCCGATATCGATGGATCACAATCGACGTTGGCATAAACCATACTATATGGGAAGGCCTCGGGTTTATGCGATATGCGATCGCGACAAGTCACATCGCAGTATCATGTCGGCACATTACAGTGGAGTGGGGCCGAGATATATATATATATATACACACACACACACACACGATGCGATGAAACTGGACCCAAAAGGGTTCGAAAATGCAAATGAATATTATTTCAAGTCCGCATTAAGTGCCAATTTGGCAATATTTTCCATGTTTTAATGTATTTTTGAAATACAAAGGGAAACCTTGGAACCAGGCCAAAGCGACTTGCGATAGCAATTATGGGTGGACCCGATAGGAGTTTAGGGCGGAATCCATAGGGATTGAAGTCCGATGAATAGTGTTCTCTACGGATTTTCCTGTGTTTTACAGCGTTCTCTATGGAAACAGAGAACGACTGTTTTTGAAGGATTTCAAGCGCTAATGCACTCTTCTGTTACAGAATAGGTGGCATTCATCCCTGAGGGTGTTTAGCAATGATTACTAATGCTCAGATAAGGGATTTGAGCAAACTGTGGCTGGAAGACAAAGAGCCCGAAAGGGAAAACAAGCAAACAACACCGATTTGGCTTAAAAGCCATGAATTTCAAAGACAAAGGGCTGCTAAGTTGTTGATGGTTGTTGAGGTTGATTGTTTATGGTTTTCTACTGAAGGGGTTGATGAAGCTGAATGCTGGAAGCAGTTGCAGAGCCAAGAGAGAGCAGGCTAAGCGAACAGTCAGCAAGAGCTGAGCACGCAGAGAGCCTTTGGAGTCACTTGGAGGTCGGGTGAAAAGCCAGAGAGCTCAATTGACAGCAGTGTATTGTTGCTGAAGGTTGCTGGAGTTGCTTGGAGGTCAAGCGACTCACAAAGGCATGTAGAGGCCAAGAGAAAGAGCTCAAAGAAGCTAGAGCAGAGAGCCACGAGCCACAGCCAGAGCCGAAGAGCCAGAGCGAGAGCCAAAGTGAGAGCTGAGAGCCAGAATCAGAGCTAGAGCCAGAGTCAAAGCCGAGAGCCAGAGCCAGAGCCAGATCCAGAGCCAAGAGCCAAAGCCAGAGCCAGAGCCAGAAAGTCGAGAGCCTCAGAGCCAGGGATGAGATGGTAAAGTAAGCCCATCATGTTTTGTGTAAACCGATGGAGTTGAGTCAAAGACCTGTAAAAGAACTATTGTCATAATCCCAGAGAGCCTAGTTGAGTTGACTAGAGCTCACAGGAGACATAGCCCAAGAGTTTTGGGTGAACTCCAAATTAAATTGATGTTATGTGTATGCTTTACTTGCTTCATTATTTACTGTTCTTTGTATTTACAATATCAGCATAAGCAACAGTAATTACAACACTTAATAGTCCAAAAATAAACATAAGCATACACCTATTTCAAGCACAATTTTTAATTCTACATTGGTTAATCATGAAGACTTGGGAATATTTAAGCTTTGGGAGTGGGAGAGGTTCTTGTAGATTAGGAAAGAAGCCTAAGTGCCCCATTTTTAGATTAGGTGGTATCAGAGCCTGAGTTTGATTGACCTCACCTTCAAAGAAGGTTATATCAGAATGCTTGATTGAGAGAGCAAAGATTGCTTGTTTAAAAGGTGTTTGGGTAGTCAAGGATTGATTGTCTGATTGATGTATGCTTGTTGCAGATTGACTATTGTTTAAGTTTGCAAAAGTGAAGGGAAAGACCTAAGTATTTGGGTCCTGGCTATGGACAAGCTTATGGAGAAAGTTCCAAGGCTTCCATGAAGGCCATTGAAATAGCTCCAAGGAGGGGTTGCATTACAAAGTGTGAAGATTGTATTCAGGAGGAATGCAATAGCTTGAAACATCATTTGCAGGATGCAAGTGTTCAGAAGCACACACTTGAACCAGAGAGTTGGGGAGACTCCAACAGCCTTGAAGAGATTGATGGTGTTCCAAAGGGAGCCACTTCTTCATTTGCTTCACCTCCTCATGAAGGCAATAAAGGTGAAAGAGCAGGTATAAATCTGGTTCTAAACATTTTCCTTTTGATTGTGCAAAGCATGATAAATTTCCACATAGATATGGGAAAAGAATTGCATGTTCCTTTTGTGGTTTGGATAACCATAATGTTTCTAGATGTTGGAAGAGAATGGCCACATACAGGAAACTTTTGAAGGAAAAGAAGCAAGAAGCCAAAGGTCCATTGGACAAGGCAAATCATGTTGTCAAGAGGATGCACATGCAGTGCACTTACTGCCATAAGCAAGGACATCTTGCTGCAAAATGTTGGACTTTGAATCTAGCAATGCTTCCACAAAAGCTGAAGAAAGTGGAAAGAGAAGATGGCAGAAATGGAAAGGAAGATTCCATGAATGATGTGTCTCAGAATGATTCACATGATGATGCTAATGTGCAGACAAAGGTAGTATCTTTGAAAGGGATTGGTAAGGAATGGTTAGAGTTTTTATTCGATTACGATTGCATGTCTATTGATGCATCTAAATTATATTTCATTTTAGCTTTGAAAGTATAGTCTGCTTAAGTGAAAGTTGAAGGATGAAATGCATGCATGAGCATGAGATGCATGAACACAGGGATGTTGATGATTTCCTTGTTTTTGAACATGTATGTGTAATTAACTTGCAGGGTTGATTTCTTTGACATGCATGTAATGCAATGTTTACTCAGAGAAGTTAACTTGGTCTCCAAATGGAGATAATGATGAAGTGTTTTCATCTTTTGAAAAAGAGTCCTAATGGTCTTTATCTACATGCTTGACTTAAAGAGTCATTTGTTTAAAGGCATGTTTTGTGGGCTTGTTAACTAGTCCATCATTTGTATGCAGATGTAAGACATGGAGGTGTTCACAAAATGTGAAATCTATTTCTTTTTTTGAAGCAGGAGTTTAGTCCATCCAGTTGTTGTATGTATGCCTATTGTTGTTAATAGTTGTTGTTGACAACTTTTCAAACAAGTACAAATGAAAGTTTTGTGGAGAAAGTAACTTCACATTTGTTTGAGCCACCTTGGATCAGTGATCAAGGAAAATAAGTTCAAACCACCTTCTATGACCATTTAAATAGAAGTTCTGCAAAAAGGCGAGGAGGAAGATAGTTCTTCCCAAGAAGACTAGCCCATCCAAGAAGGGAAGTGGTCAGAAACTTTGGTTCAAGGGCACTATGCAAAGACAAGTGTAAGGAGGCTGAAAGAAGAGGGTGAGTCACTCTCATTTACTGTTCATATCAGTATATCATTCTTTTGGAGACCAAAATTTCTCTTAGTGGGAATGCATGATCCAAAAATGGATCCTGGATAAACCTCTAAGTCTAAAAGACTTCATATAAGAGGTAAAAGGTGCCAAATGGGACAAATCCTTTGTAAATCAAAGGAAAATGAAAGTCGCAAGCTGCTCTCGGAAATAGTCTCATTGCAGAGATCTCCTCATTTTGAATCCAACGCAACTTGAATTGGCGAAAATGGACTTCATATGAAGAAGTTATCATAAAAAGAAGTTCCCCTTTATTCTTTGGGAAGGAGGCAAAAATCTGAAGAAATAAGGCCTATCGGAGGCTTAAGTCAACAAAAAATAGGAGCCATCGGATCTGGCCGATCAATGGTCCAGATCCGATCGGCAATCATAATCGGCGATGACAGGCGGAGGCAGTTGGAGGCATAACATGCGATGGGACCGGGCTGATGCGATATCGCGATCGCCGATATCCGCGGATCACAATCAGCATTGGCATAAACCATACTATATGGGAAGGCCTCGGGCTTATGCGATATGCAATTGCGACAAGTCGCATCGTAGTATTGCATCGGCACATTACAACAGAGCGGGGCCGATATATATATATATATATATATATATATACGCACGATGCGATGAAACCGAATCCAAAAGGGTTCCGAAATGCAAATGAATATTATTTCAAGTCTGCATTAAGTGCCAATTTGGCAATATTTTCCATGTTTTAATGTATTTTTGAAATACAAAGGGAAACCTTGGAACCGAACCAAAGTGATTTGCAATAGCGATTATGGGCGAACCCGATAGGAGTTTAGGGCAGAATCCATAGGGATTGAAGTCTGATGAACAATGTTCTCTACGGATTTTCCTGTGTTTTACAGTGTTCTCTGTGGAAATAGAGAATGATTGTTTCTGAAGGATTTCAAGCGTCGATGCACTCTTCCGTTACAGAATAGGTGGCATTCATCCCTAAGGGCATTTATCAATGATTTCTAATGCTCAGAGAAGGGATTTGAGCAGACTGTGGCTAGAAAACAAAGAGCCCGAAAGGGAAAACAAACAAACAACATTGATTTAGCTTAAAAGCCATGAATGTCAAAGATAGAGGGCTGCTAAGTTGTTGGTGGTTGCTGAGGTTGATTGTTGAGGGTTTGTTGCTGAAGGGGTTGCTGAAGCTGAATGCTAAAAGCAGTCGTAGAGCCGAGAGAGAACAGGCTGAGTGAACAACGAGCAAGAGCTGAGCGCACAGAGAGTCTTTGGAGTCACTCAAAGGTTGAGTGAAAAGCCAGAGAACTCAATTGATAGCAACATATTGTTGCTGAAGGTTGTTGGAGTTGCTTGGAGGTTGAGCGACTCACAGAGGCATGCAGAGGGTGATAGAAAGAGCTCAAAGAAGCCAAAGCAAAGAGCCACAAGGCACAGCCAGAGCCGAAGAGCTAGAGTGAGAACTAGAGCGAGAGCCAGAACCAGAGCCAGATCCAAAGAGCTAGAGCCAGAGTCAGAGACGAGAGCCAGAGCTACAACCAAGAGCCAGAGCCAGAAATTTAGAAATTCGAGAGCTTCAGAGCTAGGGATGAGATGATAAAGTAAGCCCATCGTGTTATGTGTAAACCGATGGAGTTGAGTCAAAGACTTGTAAAAGAACTGTTGCCATAAATCTAGAGAGCCTAGTTGAGTTGACTAGAGCTCACAGGAAACGTAGCCCAAGAGTTTTGGGTGAAATCCAAATTAAATTGTTGTTATGTGTGTGCTTTACTTGCTGCATTATTTACTGTTCTTTGTATTTAAAATATCAACATAAGCAACAGTAATTACAACACTTAACAGTCCAAAAATAAACAAAAGCATACACCTATTTCAAGCACAATTTTTAATTCCGCATTGGTTAATCATGAAGACTTGGGAATATTTAAGCTTTTGGAGTGGGAGAGGTTCTTGTAGATTAGACAAGAAGCCTAAGTGCCCCATTTTCAAATCCGCTGAAGGAGAATATGGTCATTGCGTCGATCCTGGTCTTCCTGGATTAAAAGAAGGAATTTCATGTACATGTGGATGCATCATGTATTGTGCTAGGAGAAGTACTTACACAGGCCGGTGAAGGGGACTTGGATCATCCTATAGCGTTCGCAAGTAGGAAGTTGTCCAAAGTGGAAAAAAAATATTCCACAATAGAGCGCGAAGGATTAGCTATGGTGTACGTGCTCCAGAAGTTCAGGCACTTATTGTTGGGTGGATACTTTAAGATGTATACGGACCATTCTGCATTGAAATGCCTGGTCAACAAGCCTGTGTTGGGGGGAAAGATATGTAGGTGGATTTTGTTGTTCCAGGAATATGATTTTGAAGTTATTGTGAAACTAGGACGCTTGAATGTTAAACTGGATCATATGTCGCTCATTGAAATAGGGGAGCATCATACTAATTTGGAGGAGGGGAAAATAACGTGCAACTCTTTGCAGTGCACATCGCGGACAGTCAATTTGAAGATATTATCCACTTCCTGATGACAGGAACGGCTCCAGACGGTTATACAAGTCAACAGAAGAAGGAACTAGTAGTGCGCGCGGCAGATTTTTCTATCATTGTAGGGCACTTGTACAAAATGGGATCAAATGAAATATTGCAACATTATGCACCAGAGTTTGAATGAAATAACATCCTCACTGAAGCTCATGATGAAGCCACGAGAGGTCATTATGCAGGAAAAGAAATAGCGCATAAGATTCTACGCATTGGGTTATGGTGGTCGACCTTGCATAAGGATTCAAAAGCGTATTGTAGGGCATGCGACACATGCCAAAGGATAGGAAGACCCTCATGCAGGGATGAGCTACCGCTGAATCTGCAGATATCACTACAGTCCTTCGAGAAGTGGGCAGTTGACTTTGTAGGACCAACTTAGCCTCCAAGGAAGAGGACGAGTGTGCGGTACATCATCACTGCGACTGAGTATTTAGCCAGATGGGTGGAGGCGCAGCCTGTGAAGGATTGTACAAGCACGACAACAACCAAATTTATCTTTGAGTACGTACTGACATGGTTTGGTTGTCCAAAAATTTTAAAGAGCGATCGCGTTACACATTTTCTTAATGAGACAATCACTGCGATGATGAAGGAATTTCAGGTTTACCATCAGAAGAGCACGCCATATCACCTGTAGGCTAATGGAATGGTAGAAGAATTTAATAAAGTACTGGAGAACATGCTCACAAACATTTGCAATGCTCATAGAAATGACTGAGATGTTCACGTGCTCATGGTGCTATGGCGTTACAGGACGATTTGCAAGAAGCTGACTGGACAAATGCTATTGAGACTGGTTTATGGCATAGAAGTTGTGATGCCGATGGAGTACATTGTACCTAGTCTGCGCATAGCAGCATTCACATGAATGGAGGATCACGAAACCCTGGAAGAGAGGCTCACGTAGCTAACGGAACTTGAGGAGGATAGATTTCTAGCTGGATTTCATCAACAAATTCAAAAAGAGCATGGAAAGGCATGGCACGATCGACACATCGAACTGCACACCTTCAAGGTAAATGATCTAGTTTTGTTATATGACAGCAAGTTTGATAAATTTCCAGAAAAATTTTGAATGCATTCGCTGGGGCCCTATGTCATCAAGGATATTACCGATGGTGGAGCAGTTCAATTGGTAAAATTGAATGGAGAACCATTCCTAGGATGGGTGAATGGCAACTGATTGAAGCCATACAACCATGATCCAGCTAGATGACTACATGATGGCAGCACAGTCTTAGCACTCTAGGAAGATGGAAGGAGGTGCAAGACTATAAACTACATTGCCCAGGTCGGGGAGCTGCGTGATTGGGGAACTGCGCGAAATGAACGAATGTCATAGTGTCAGCAGAAACATGCGGGGAGTTGCGTTATCCAAGAACGAACCACGCAGGACAACCAGAAAGTGATCGTTATGGTAACTATTCATGACTTGACAGTGGGAAAGCGACCAAATGGAGTGGAGGGGACAACATTTAAGTGGGAATTTAAGGGCAAGGTATGTGAAAATCTGCCACCAATCCAGCATTTATGAACGATTTATGGGGGGAATGGTCATATTTGAATTCAAAAATGCCTATAAATTACAAGTGGTTGCCCAGCGAAAAACACTTGGCATTTTGAGAATTGAGGTATTAAGCTCTCAGGCACGTATGAACCCTGAGATCTTTGAAGCCCTGATAACGAGTTCAGTGTTTGAAAAGTTGCCAAAGGAGATGTAGGTATTGTTTTCTAGCATTATGTCGGCGCTCACAGAAACCGTGAGTATAGGAGAAGTAATGGCAACTGAAGGAACTACCTCAGAGGTAGTAATGGCAGCTGAGGAAGCTACCCCAGAGGTTGAAAGTGTCGAAGTACCGGTAGAAGTGCCTAAATCATCGAGGACACCCAGGCTGAGGCCTACGCCGACCAAGGAGGGTCCAAAATCAAAGAAGGATAAGCAAAAAGTGCAACAACCAGTGTGTGCATCACCCAGAAAACACCCACAGACGGGAAAGCCCACTGCGCAGGAGAAGGGCAAGGTGATTGACCTAGAGCCTGAAGCCAATGTTGAAGAACTCCATGTGGGTGCGGACAACATTGATATGGAGGGGGTGGAGGACGTTGATGTGGAGGGGTCTGACCCCATTTCTAAACTACCCGAGTACATTCCTCTGCGTAGAGCTAAGACAAAGGTTCTGAAGGATATTGATGAAAGTAAGGTCACACTTCACACACCCTTACTACCGAACCAAATTATTTTTGAAGGACCGCGCCTCAGGCGCATCCCCCTTTTAAAATTAGAGGACTAGGATTTGGTTGATGTGGAACGCTTTCCCCATTTAGCGACGGACCATCTCATGCACTGCATCTTATACAAAGACTCTGGTGTGACCACATTGGAGCCAAGGAAGTGGGTAAAAGGGGTGGATAAGGAGGGTCTATTAAACATGTTGTGGGTACCATATTACACCACACACCCATAACCATGGTAGTGATCAAGCAGCTGCTGTGTTGGGTGCACGATGGGTGTCTATGGCTAGAAGAGCCAATACCCATCACTGACATGCTAATCCATAGGATCACTCGTTTGCTGCACTCGGGAGAAAATCCGACCATGGAATTTGGCGGAAAGAAAGGCGAGCCTGACCTCGCTAAAGCAATGAAGGACAAATTCAAACTTGCCAAGAAGCCGTGCGACTACACCATCACAAGTATAACTGACCCCACAGTCAAAGTAGCAACGCAAATCTTGGCAGGAAAGATTTTGTGGAAGTGTCGCGCAAACGAAGTGCCGACACTAGTAGTAGCCTTGGCAGCACAGTGCGTGGAGGGCGTACAGTCTAACTAGGTGCACTACCTCGGTAGGGAGTTCCTCATGAACTGCAGAGAGGCCTAGGATCACAGCAAAACATTCCACTATGCATGGCTGCTGCTATCCATAGTGATGGTCGCGTGGGAGTTACCATAGATTAGCCCGTTTCCTTCGGTCACGCCCGCCCTACCGGAAGCAGTGAAGTTCACTTCATTATGGGCTATGAAGAACCCTCAAAGGGTCAAAGACAACAAGGTCTTTTGGATCTTGATGGAGATGAGTATCCATATGGCCATCAACAGCAAACTGTAGCTGTCACCAACCGTTTTTGAGAAGCTGCAAGAGTATGTGGAGTTCAAGGCCAACTTCCACTGTGTCTCAATACACATGCGAAAGGATCCTAAGAATAAATGGTATGACCTACCATACCTGGCCATAGACGACGCAATTACAGTGGTCCTCAACCGCTGGCTGGCAGATTAGCACACTGCCTTGGACTTGACAATTGGGTCTAGCAAGACTGCAGCACAACAGAAAAAGGAAGAGGCTAAGTTGAAGATGGAAGAGTTGGCCGCAAGGAGAAAAAAGGAGGCTAAGGATAAGGCCAAGGAAGACCGTGCCACCGCGAAGCAGACGGGAGGACAAGCGGAAGAAGAGGAGTGCGGCTCTGACAGGAGTTAGAAGTTGCCTTCCCTGGAGATAGAGGAGGAGGACCAGCAGTCAGAACAGGGAGGAGCAAACCCAAAGACTACTCCATTCTGTGTTAAGTGCAATAGAGATCTAGAGAAGGTAGGGCCACGAAAGAAGTCTAAGGCTAGCAAGACTTCTCTCTATCTGATCACCTTAAGAGAAGGTGATTTGAATGATATCGGTGATACGGTAAGGGATGCCACCACAGAACTGTTGCATCAGTTCAAGCTACAAAAAAAGAAAGCCTTGGGTTCCATTCAAATGGGTCTGTGCAAGTTGCAGATCCAGGCATCGCAGGTCTAGACCAGCGTGGTACAAAATAGTGCGGCGTCAACTAGTTTGGCTCTCGACACATCAGAAGCAGTAAGGATGGTGTGCACACTAGATCCCTGGGCAATATTTCTAGCAGAGGGAGTGCTAACCACAGAGACCGAAGTTGACAGGCCCACTGTCAGTGCCCTCAAAATAGTTGGGCTCAATTTGGCCGTGCTTCCCAGTGAGGTGCTTCACATTTTGCGGGATGGCGTGATCGCGGAACTTCGGGCCCGTGAATAGTGCGCATTATAGGTAATCAGTGAGCAGAAAGTCAACAATGCTCAGACGAATGTACAAAGAAATTCCACTATTGACCTCGTCAAAGCCATCACAGAAAAAAATGAGTCACGGCCAAGGTAGTGGCTGAGGCATGCAGGTCTCTCCCAGAACTAGACATTCCCAATGATGAGCTAGTAAATGTGCGGATTCGGAAGCTCGCTGCTAGAGTGCGCGACGCCAGAATAGATTTTTTGAAGGTTTAGTCTGACTTGAAACTCAAGATTGTAGAACTGCAGTTGAAGGCCCAACCTTCAACCCCACCAAAAATCATAGAGCAGCACGAGACAACTGTGAAAGATGTCATGGCAGCAGTGAACGGCGTAGTACAGGATTGCAATGCGCTCTTCGAGTAGTCACTTGAAGTAGTCACTAGCCTATAAGAGGACCCCAATGTACAAAGGCTAGAAAAGGAGGTGCGGGAGCTGCAGCAACGATATGATGAAGTTAAAGCGACGGGGTGCACCGTTGCCATCACACAAAGATTAGAAAAGCTGCAGGAGGCAAAGGCGCTAAAAGAGCAGGTGGACATAGCTCAGCACAAGGAAGCAATGCTGAAGGCTCACTTGAAGCCTTGGCTAGACGAGGCATATTTGATCACGACCACTATTGAAGGCAAGTTGGCTAGTCTACAGGTGACTCAGCAGAAGATACAATCAGAGAGTGCAGGGCTAGCAACAGAGCAGCTAATCGAGGAGATGAAGCAGGCGGCAACACAGTGCACTACCGAAGTTGCAGTAGTCCAAGTGGAGCTAGGAGGTCTTTGCAACAAGATCTTCACGCCAGCCAAGTGACTCAAGGGCGAGTCACCATGTTTGTGTTAGGGCCCTATTGGGAACGAGTCCCCTAGGGTCAATTTTGGGGTTAAAAGCGCAAGTTTTCGAGCAGAAAGCCTGAATTTTGTATAAAGGAATGTAAAGTATCCACATTTTCTAGTCGCGGAGCGTGAAGATATCAAGAGTCAAAAGGGTCTCCGCCATTAGTTTAGATAGGTTGTGTCGGCTTGATGAGATCCGCCCTTGGTTCGCGGATTATGGGATTGTATAAAAGGAGGTTTTAGAGGAGTAAAAAAAATATATAGTTGATAGATAGTCATTGATGAGTCTATGAAGGGCTAAGAGCAAGAGTTTTAGTGTAAAAAAGAGGCTCTGCAGCTGAGTGCGCAGACCCCTGCAGCTGTGTGCACAGGGCAGTTAGAGTCTGTACTAGAAAATCTGAACCATCAATAAAGAGAAGTATTCTGAAATTACTGTGCATTTTACTTCTGTCAATTGCATGCGATTATGTTATGTTAAGCACTGGGTTTATGTTTTATTGCTAATTTGATGCATGAATATATATGTTTTCCTTTGTTATATGAACGCAAGTAGAGATATATGTTTACGCGAAGACAATCTTAATTGCATGGTAGAATTGGCGAACACTTAAGATAATTTGGGAAACTATACAGAAAAGTAGTTACAGAGGCGCGTAAGTGCCTGAATCGCTTGTTAGGGTTATGCGAAGGACGATCGCAGACCTTCGTGAAAGTTCTGAAAGACTAATAAAGGAGTACTTCGATAAGCCCTAAAGGCTTATCAATTTGCACGAAGGCAGAGTTAAAGTGTAAAACTGACATCACAACCATCTCAGGGTGCGGAAACTTGGTTCCTGCATCCCCCCATACTGCTTCGGGTGAGACTTCAATCTGCGCTTTGTGGGCTGATGCCGAAAAGGCTAGTAGTGTAGGGATTTGCTTGGCTAACTAACGTTGAACCTGGGTCAGGGCCCATCAAGCCAACAATGATCTTAAAAGAAAAAGGAAGAAAAATGTTATACTCAAGGAAGAGGTAAAGAAACTAAAATAATGTTTACAAAATCTAATAAGGAATTTTGAGGAGACCAACCAAACTATCATAAATATGAAAGTACAATTAGAAGAAGCCAACGTAATTAAAGAAACACTCAAGAGATAGCTAGAAGAGAATGAGAGAACAACTAAGAATATAGTGGTAAATTTTGTAGCTTTGGTTGGTATTTATAATTGATATTTTAACCCTTGATGTATTTGTAATGATAAATATAAATCATGTTATTCATGCTATTGTCAAAAGAAAAATTATAAGGCATGCTCTTCATGTCCATTTCAAAAAGAGAAATTTTGAATTTTTGGCTCCAAGAAGCCAAGTCAACCCTCCTCCTAGTCAAGTCGGCCTAGTCATAAAGGAACCCATTCAACCAGGCAGTCTACTATATATATGAGGCATTCAACCTCCTTCACAAGAAATAATTTTGGATTACTTTTGAGGCAGAGTTCATATCATCTCAAGGACGAATTTGGGGTCAAATATGAGACAAGAAGAGGATGAAATATGAGGTTTATACAAGGACAAATTTGAGGATAAATTTATGGCATGGTGTAGGATCAAATTTATGAGGAAATTGTAGGACCAAATCCCTTAGGAAAGTGCAGGAACAAATTTTTGAGTGGGTAGGCTTATGCATTAACAAGGAAGGAGCTGGACCAGGTTTGACTAGCCTCTTTGTTGGTCAATTTGATCTTGTGGTTGAATAGATAATCTAGGTGTGTCACTTATTGAACTAAAAATTTTCTCTAAGGAAAAGGTTTTTGGGTTTCCCCCCATGTGGGTTTTCCTAGGGTAAATGTTTTTTTCTTCATTTAGTTGTATCTCTATGATCCTAACATCTATTGTTGAATATTTTCTATGTAATTTATTAATGATTAATGTGAATATGAAATCATCTAAAGTGGATATCATTAGAATTAATTATCGGATAGAAGACCTATAAAAAATCAACATGGTATCAGATTTATGGTTGAAGAGCAACCTTGAAGGTGTAAGATCAAGCTGAGTTTAGAAAGAGATATCGCCAAAGTGCAATGTAACACATGCCTTAACAAAAGGGTTTGTCTAGGTAATAAAAGGGAGAAAAAAACTCTTTGTTTGTTTGTTTGTTTTATGTATAGAAGAAGAATGTCAAGCTTGTGAAATGGGTTGAAAAGGCCTCCAGATCAATTGAAGTAAATCATAAAACCTCATTTGAAAGATGCGAAGATCTTAGAGACTTTTGAGAAGACCTTAGGGTTTAATGCAATATGTTGAAGAATATCTGAGGTGGAATAGACTATGGCAATGAATAATAATATTATGGATCATTAAATGAGTTACCTGTTTCATCAAACCAAGGTTAGAAAGGACCATTAGAAAAATGTTTGTTTATGTAAATATAAGAACCATCTCAAGCAATAAACTCAAGAATTATTACAAGTTCAAAGGAAATAATAAGAAATGATATATGTTATTGCAGTAGTAAGCACAATTTCTCAAGGCCATCATGATGGATATCCATGCAAAAATAAATTGTCTTGATACTTCCTTTGATATAAATTCAAAAGATAATGTGTTTTGGTAGAAATCTAAGCCTTAGTGACTAAGGAACAAAAACCTTAGGAAGGTCAAAAGGCCTCAGTATATCATACACAATATTCGATAAGCCTCAAATGTGAAAATGATTACATGTATGTTGCGCGAGCTCTTGAAGAAGAATAAATTATTGGTGAATTGATTTCTTGAGGAGTCGAACTAATGTCACCTTGAAGGAAGTAACCCAAAGAAGTTTAAAAAATATATTTCTCTAAAGATAATCCAACAATTTCAATCACATGTGCATGAGATCTACCTTTTAATATTTTAACTGTGGAAGGCATTGTACTCAAAATAAGGGATTGGATTGATGAAAAGTTTGAGAAGAAGGACTGATGCCTTAAGTGGAAAAGTTAAAGTGTTGAAGATCTAAGAAAATATGACTTTGTCTTATTGGGAAAAATACTGAGAGGGGTCGGGGGGGGGGGGGGGTGAATCCGTATTTACAAATCAATAACTTTTTCCATTTCATATTTAGATTTCTATACACAACTTTACTGAATGGAACCTACGTGTGTACACAACTATTCTTAAGACAATTAGTGTATATCCAGTGAACTTATGATTCAGTTAATCCATCATATGTTTGTCTTTAGCCAGTGCATTAGTACTTTATTAAACATTAGATAAACAGTAACCATGTTTTATAATAACAAGATAAACCATCACACATAAGAAACACACATGAACACCAAGATTTAAGGTGGAAACCCAATGCGGGAGAAAAACCACCTACTGTTGTTGTCTCTGTCTTCTTTTAATATAAAGAAAATGTTGTTTACAATATTGTACTGGCACAGACTCATACCAATACGCAGACACCCACTTGCAGAAGGCTACAACCTTCTCTCATTCTCCACCTTCTACTGGAAGGGAGCTACAACCCCCTAGCTCTTGTACTAGCTGATATGTTTACCAATACGTAGGCGCTGACCTACAGAAGGCTACTACCTTTGCTCATTCTCTAGCTGCTACTGGAAGGGAGCTACAACCCCCTGATCTAATCACCAGCCACTACTGGCAGGAAGCTTCGACTTCCTCATTGAAGGCTCCAACCCTCAACATCCTCAATGGACCATGTTTCATAAATTTTCAGACTAGATCCACATGCTTCAACACATCATAACTTGTAGGCCACGTTTCTTCAAAGTTTCATATTGGACCCATTATCAACACTTAAGCTCAATATCAAAACTCAAACTGTAACTGTCATTTATCTCTGACACAACTGAATCAGTCAATCACTGAAACCCAATCATCGCTTCCTAAATCAACCAATCATTGAATTTCTGACACAACTGAATCAAACAATCACTGAAACCTCTGACACAACTGAATCTCCCAATCATCAATTTTGATACAACTAAATAAACCATCCACTCAAAACCCAATCAACTGATACTTAATCAAAATTTAACAAATCAACTAGAACAGTCAAACCACTGTAACCAGAAGACAAATCTGAACTCAGAACATTGTATCAACAACTAGAACCAACTGCAACCTCAAAAATCATATGTCATAATGTATACACTACTTCAATGAAGCCAACCTACATGTATACACTACTTTCTGTAACCCAACCTACGTATACCTATAAATATACTGAATCATAAAACCTCTGAACCAAAAACTGTACCAACCAATGAAATTTTGAAGATCTACTGTCATATTACAAAGTTCTAAATAGATAGCAGCAAAGATCACCCTTCTTACTCAATCAATCAATCAACTAGACTCAACCTCCTTAATCAATTTTACTTCCAGATCTAATGAAGACATCATTAACAAACAACAGTAAAACAACAGAACTGATCAGATAGATCAGTCATCTCTGAACAACAAACGTTTCTTCTGCATACGCTACTTGGAAGTGCCGAACCAGTGTGTATACGTGCCTTCACCAAGTCTAACCTGCGTATAAATCTACAAATAATAACTTATAACTTCGCAGCTATTCCAGACTTCAGATATACCCAGATCATAGCATATAAAGGATAAAACATGAATTAGTAATCAGATCTAGACTATCCATTATCAGATCATACAATGATAATTCATTTCAGGTCTCATGGACCTGATCCAACATAGTATCGAAGGGTGCACAAGATATTTCAGATCTATATCATAACCATAGCCCTTACAACCCAAAATATACTTCAGATAGAAATACTCGTGAAAAACCTTTTCACTTGCACACATATCCCTTTGATCTTTTCCTCCTTATATACTTAGATCCTTTTTCAATACCTTGAACCAAAACAACACTTAGAACCTATGGTATTCTTAGACGGGATCAAGTAACCATTATTCCACTCAATATTGTGGGCTAATACCATGGTATGGACACTTGGTATTCCAAGTACGTGCATATGTATACGCTCCTTTTGTTCTGTGTACTCGGTTGTATATGCTACTTGGACTACGGTAAACAATGTATAAAACTTAAAACATTCTCTTTCCTCAATTTATTGATTCTGATCTGCAATCCTTGCTCTCATCATCCTGTTCTTTTGTGTCATTACTCTGTTACCTCTTAATAGACCTATTACAATGTGAGTTGCCATCATACATCACTTATGAACTGACTCCTCTGAACTGCCCTGGATTTTGTCACATCTGTAAACACAACTGCCATGTATTTTGTCTCGCCCTGTTTATACCTTTATCAAGTAGTCCATTCATCAAATAGGTTGTCATCAAGTACAGCTCATCAGTTAGGTTGCTTATCAAGGACAACACTAACACAATATCCCTGTATAAAACCTTTAACCATTATTCTATTCCATCATTCTGTCACCTCTAATATCTCTGTGTTCCATCATTATTTCACCTCTAATATCTCTTTGTTCCATCTTTCTGTCACCTTTGATATCTATCCTGTAGATTCATCTAGTTACCATATACAAGTGAGCTTCCATCAAGGACACCACATGCATCATAATGCCAACAATCTCCCCCTTTGGATTTTATGGAAACCACTTTGGTGTTTGGTCACCATAACCTGTAAATAAAATCAAGACAAGCACCAAGCATTTCAAAACATCAAGCTACTCTCCAAACACCAAGCTACTCTCCCCCTTTGACATCAAGGGCAAAGGGTTGACCAATGTTAAATGAAGACTTCCATATTTTGAACTACTGAATATGCAAATAGATCATGCTCCCCCTAGGCACATGCTGAATTCTCTAATCAAACTCCGCATTAGTACATGCTGAGATGCACTATACCGTCCATGCTCCCCCTAAGCATATGCAGAGTCTGCAAAAATATTTTTGAAAGAATAACATGACTCTATAACTCAACTATGTGAGTATGACCTTCCTATCACCAATCACTCATACATACATCAATCACCTAACCAATTTGGGATACACCAAATGACTCAACCACTCAACCAAGTGGGATTACATATTTGACATGATCTCAAAAGTCCATACATGACTGAATATGACAATTATTACATCATAGGTCTTTACATGACCTTTACATCAAATATTTATAACAAATAATAAAGACCTAAACAAGATCATGATAGTTATCAGCAACTATCATTCATCATACATGATTTGCACCATAAGCATCTATCAGCAACATCAAGAGTAACAACTTGTATATGTCCATCATCAATTCACAAGATAAGTCAATGAGATTTAATATGATAAACATGATACTAAGTATGCTGCATATAGATATCAACTCATCCTCTTGGCCTTATAAAGATCAACTTGTTCTGTTTCCTTAGTATAAACAACCTTAACATAGCCTTCCATGAATCAACTAAGCATATGTCATATCTCCAAGAAGTAACACAAAACCATTCACATCATATCATATGTATGTGAAAAAAACCCTCAACATATCAATCATGTATCCTCATTAGGGATTTTTCCAACATCCCACATCTAATAAGCATCAACCATGATAATCAACATATGTGAGTATCAAACCTATCATTATAAAGTAAAACTTCATCATCATTATGTGAATAATTAAGCCATGTCTCCAAATAGCTATGTCTTCATGAAACCTGCAATAACACCATTCTCTTGGCCAACCAACAATATTTACCAATACACAACTTAAGTAATCATCCATGTATCCAACATAATGTGTATCTAGCTTCTCATCAATGAGAAAAAGAAAACCATGACCTCATAGTCAAACTTTCTTGATATCATCAAGATCAATAATCCTCAACCAATATACCATTTGAGATCCAAGAACTATAGGAATCCTCATCCATAACTGCACCATATGAAATTTATGCATCTTTGAAGGCATGATGACAGCAGCATAACAGAAATGGGTGACACTTAACATCATCAAATAATGAAGATGTGTACTCAAGCTTTATTATCCTCCTTGAACTTATGAAGATCACCATGTAAGCAACATAGCTATATGCATCATCAAAAGAGTCATCCACAAATCTGATCAGAAGCATCAAAACAACTAAGTGGCTTAAGAAAAGTATCATCTGTGATTTCATCATAGGCAATTCATGACTGCAGCATAGCATGATGCCTCATTTAAACACTTCATAAGCATCATCACCATCATTATGTACCAAAGACTTCTAAACATAATGCCAACAATGCATTATTAGAAGTATAGCATATTCTCCCCCTGAACCTGTGCCAATTGTTCACTGTCAGATCTGATCATTGCATATATCAGTAAGAATCATCAAGGCATCATCATCAACTAGTTATAAATCAAGTCATCAACAACTTATGAGGGTCAAAATCACTTCTAAATAACATCCACAGATTGTAGTCATCAATCATCAAGACAGAAAAGAAAATTGATAATTGTCTTAACCATATCAGATCCTTTTTTGAATCTGTCCCACTACTTCTTCATCAAACCAACATATACGCGACTATGTAGTTTCTAACTCACGTATATACGCTACTTGTCTTCATAATATCAGTGTATGAGAATTGGAACATTGAAATTTTATACTTTCAGTTCCCCTTGATTCTATTCTGATTGTACCTGGTCCTAGAACTTTTGCTGAAACATCAGTTCCAAGAATATCATTACCATGATGGTTATTCATCAAAGACTCCATTTTACTCTTGTCTCCAGTCATGTGATGAGCACATCCGCTATCATCTTTGTCTTCGAATGAGTAGAGAGCAAGATCACACCTTGTATGATATTCCTTTTCTTGATTCTCAGTGGATTCATCTTTTTCAAATTTTCTAATATAAATCTGCTTATTTGATTACTTACCATATTGTCTACGATGATCCATAGACTTGTCCATGCATTCTTTTTCTATATGCCCAAACTTGTTACAAGCATAACATCTTATATGTTGCATATTCCTTCTATAGAAATCAATGGCTTTATGACCAAACATATTGCAAGAAAAACAATACCCCTTAAAGTACCTAGAAGCTGATGATCTTTCTGTGAGAGGGTTATTAGCTTGAGACATTCTACTTCTGCATCTGGCTGCAACATGTCCAAAATTATGACATATAAAACATTCAACATTATTCATCAGATGAAAGAATCAATTAACACTTCCATAGTTAGGAGTAAATGATTTTCTTTGAAGACTTTCTTTCCTTGTTTGTTGATGGAGTTGACCTCTTATCTCCTTGTTGAGCATTTCAAATTTTGCATTAGAGTTCCTTGCCTCAGTTTGTGAGCTAGATTCACCTTTAATAGTTTCATGAAAACCAAGACCAATTTTGATGGTTGGAGACCTTTGACTACTAATAATATTATCCAAAACCTTAGTACTGTCTTGAAATCATAAAAGTTTATCCTTTTATTCTAATTTACCTTTTAGGATATTTACCTCAGCCTGATACTTCTCTTCCTTTTCCAGATATTTCTTCTTCATGATTTCTTTAGCTTTTCTTCCTTCTTCCGCTTGTTTTAATTTGAGAATCTCATTTTCTTGTTCTTCATCTGCTTGAGGTAGTTCTTCATTCTACTTATTTGAATTTTCAATATCTTCTTTTAGAGAGATGACCTTAGCTTCAAGAATTTCATAGTAACTAGATCTATCTTTAAGTTTATTTATTGTTATCCTTTTCATTTACTTCATTTCTCAATGATGTCACTTCATCCCGAAACCTTTGACATTGATATTCCTTTTCCTTGTATTGCTTCCTTACTTTGTTTTCTTCTTCCAATTGAGCTTTTAACCTGGTAACTTCTTCTTTCAAGGTACACTCCCTTTTGTCAAATAGATCTTATTGATCTCTAATTTTATCTGTGAGTATTTTAACTTTTGTCTCTATTAGATTTCTTTCACTTTCACCCATAAGAGCAAATTCAATTGTTTTACTATCACTTTCATTATCTTCAATATTGCATGAACAGAGAAACGTGTCACCAGAAGACCAAAAATTAGTACTTGTTCATATTCAATATGAGGTGATTCTGATTCTGAATGCTTTCTTTCACCTAATAGCCAATTTTCTCTCCCATTGGCATTATTCCTTTGAGATGTCCTCTTCTTCTGAGGTGCTTTCTTCTTTTGCATCTTTCCCATTGTCTCAAGGGATCTCCTTTAAGTGATTAAGCTTCTTCCACAGGATCTGCTCTGATACCAATTGTTGGGAAAATATTGTTGGGGGGAGTGAATCAATATTTACAAATCAATAACTTTTTCCATTGCATATTCAGATTTTTATACGCAACTTTACTGAATGGAACTTGTGTGTGCATGCAATTGTTCTTAAGACAATTAGCGTATATCCAATGAACTTATGATTAAGTTAATCCATCATATGTTTGTCTTTAGCCAGTGAATTAGTACTTAGATAAATAGTAACCATGTGTCGTAATAACAAGATAAACCATCATACATTAGCAACACATATGAACACCAAGATTTAAGGTGGGAACCCAATGCGGGAGAAAAACCACCTGCTATTGTTTTCTATGTCTTCTTTTAATATAAAGAAAATGTTGTTTACAATCTTGTACTGGCACAGACTCATACCATTACGCAGACACCCACTTGCAGAAGGCTACAACCTTCCCTCATTCTCCACCTTTTACTAGAAGGGAGCTACAACCCCCTAGCTCTTGTACTCGCTGATATGTTTACTAGTACATAGGCACCGACCTACAGAAGGCTACTACCTTCACTCGTTCTCCAGCTACTACTGGAAGGGAGCTACAACCCCCTGATTTGATCACCAGCCACTACTAGTAGGAAGCTTCGACTTCCTCATTGAAGGCTCCAACCCTCAACATCCTCCATGGAACATGTTTCATAAATTTTCAGACTAGATCCACCTGCTTCAACACATCATAACTTGTAGGCCACATTTCATCAAATTTTCATACTGGACCCATTATCAACACTTAAGCTCAATATCAAAACTCCAACTATAACTGTCATTTATCTCTGACACAATTGAATCAATCAATCACTAAAACTCAATCATCACTTTCTGAATCAACCAATCATTGAAACTTCTGAAACAACTGAATCAAACAATCATCGAAACCTCTGACACAACTGAATCACCCAATCATCAATTTTGATACAACTGAATAAACCATTCACTCAAAACCCAATCAACCGATACTTAATAAAAATTCAACCAATCAACTGGAAGACTCAAATCACTCTAACCAGAACACAGATCTGAACTCAGAACATTGTATCAACAACCAAAACCAACTACAACCTCAAAAATCATATGTCATAATGTATACGCTACTTCAATGAAGCCAACCTACATGTATACGCTACTTTCTGTAACCTAATCTGCGTATACCTCTAAAGATTCTTAATCATAAAACCTCTGAACCAAAAACTATACCAACCAATGACATTCTGAAGATCTAGTATCATATTATAGAATTCTAAATAGATAGCAGCAAAGATCACCCTTCTTACTCAATCAATCAATCAACCAGACTCAATCTCCTTAATCAGTTTTACTCTCAGATCTAATGAAGACATCATTGAAAAACAATAGTAAAATAGCAACATTGATCAGATAGATCAGTCATCTATGAACAACCAACTTTTATTCTGCATATGCTACTTGGAAGTGTCGAACCAGCATGTATACGTGCCTTCACCAAGTCAAACCTGCGTATAGATCTGCAAATAATAACTTATAACTTCACAGCTATTCCAAACTTCAGATATACCCATATCATATCATATAAAGGATAAAACATGAATTAGAAATCATATCTAGACTATCCATTATCAAATCATACAATGATAAGTCATTTCAGGTCTCATGATCCTGATCCAACATTGTATCCAAGGGTGCACAAGATATTTCAGATCTATATCATAACCATAGCCCTTACAACCCAAAATATACTTCAGATAGAAGTATTCATGAAAAACCTTTTCACTTGCACACATAGCCCTTTGATCTTCTCCTCCTTATATACTTAGATCCTTTTTCAATACCTCAGACCAAAACAACACTTAGAACCTGTGGTATTCTTAGACAGGATCAAGTAACCGTTATTCCGCTCAATATTGTGGGCTAATACCATGGTATGGACCCTTGGTATTCTTTAACCTTAATTTTCCATCCCATACGCACTTTTCTTCTTGTGAAAGTGCGTGCATATGTATACACTCCTTTTTTTCTGTGTACCCACTTGTATACGCTACTTGGACTAGGGTAAACATTGTATACAACTTAAATCATTCTCTTTCCTCAATTTCTTGATTCTGATCTGCAATCCTTTGTCTCATCATCATGTTCTTCTGTACCATTACTTGGTTACCTCTTAATAGACCTGTTACAATGTGAGTTGTCATCATACATCACTTATGAACTGATTCCTCTGAACTACCCTACATTTTGTCACATCTGTACACACAACTACCATGTATTCTATCTCATCCCGTTTATACCTTTATCAAGTAGTCCATTCATGAAATAGGTTGTCATCAAGGTCAACTCATTAGTTAGGTTTCTTATCAAGGACAATACTAACAAAATCTCCCTGTATAAAACATTTAACCATTATTTTGTTCCATCATTCTGTCACCTCTGATATCTCTGTGTTCCATCATTCTGTCAGCTCTAATATCTCTGTGTTCCATCATTCTGTCACCTCTAATATCTCTGTGTTCCATAATTCTGTCACCTTTGATATTTGTCCAGTAGATTCATCTAGTTACCATATACAAGTGAGTTTCCATCAAGGACAACATATGCATCATAATACCAACATGTCTCCATGCAAATCACATTAGAGTGATGTTCTATAATGAGCATGAAAGACTGAAAATACAACTCTACAAAGAGACCAACAAATTTATAAGTCTGCAAAGTAAAAGGTGTGTCATAATTCAAATTGCTAATAGTGATTTTGCTTTAGATCAAGTTCCTTTGGCAACATTATTAAAGACAATTTCTGCCAACATATTTGTCAATGAGGACCAATTATAGGCCTATATCAAGACTTATATCAAAGCTTTCTTTGGAGCTATTTCTCTCTATTTCAATAATGTAAGGTTTAATTCCAGTATACCCCGAATATTGAAAGATTGAACTAGTCATATGACTGTAAGAAACATTTAAGGAAAATTATGATGATTGAAGGAGCCTCTTCACCCAGAATACGACTCACTCATGATCTTCAATTATACAAAAATATTCATGATATTTCAAATGAAAAATCTAGGAAAGTTAAGGCTATTACTAAACATTGAATTATTAAGTTCCTCCTTGAAGATGTTGCATTATGTTTCATACAATGTTGAAGCTACAAGATTGTAAAGTATTAATGCCATTTATTGTCATGAACCTTGTGTCCCTAAAAGATACATTATGATGATGCTAAGGTATGACCTATGGTGTAAATATTTTATATGGACACTCAGCCTTGGAATCTATTCCTTTCACATCAAGGAAAGAAGGAAAAAGGATCATTATCATGCCTTTGAAGAAATCACACTCTGATAACAAGCTTATAGTTAAAAAGAGGTCGAATCCCTCTACAAGTTTAGAAAATAAAACTCTCTTAATAATTTTAATTCATTTACATATATAGTATTGTCGTATCATAGGAGACCAAGGATATAAATGATTGAAGAAATATTGGATTAAAGGTTTTGTTGCAAAGATCTGACTCTTCTAAAGTATTGATGTCATGGAAAAATATTACATTTACGGCTATGAGTAATTGGGTGTTGAGATCTATACAATGCTCATCCTAGAATTATGAAGTCTAGTCTTTGCAAATTGAAATGAAGACCAAGTCTCTAATGATAAAATATTGATGTTGGTAAAATGATTTTGAGGAAGCTAAATTACTTCGTTTTGAGAGATCAAGGATAATCATTAGATGAAACATCCTTTATTGATTGATGACAATGATAAATTTTATCTCATATGTAAAGGTCATATCGATTCCAATTTTTTGACATTTGCATATGAAAATTGGAAATATAGGGTTTGAAAATCCTAGCTAGCTAAAAAGGGTTGGATAAGAAAGCCTTAGAGTTTATGCACAAAAACCTAGAACTAAACCTATCTTAATGTTTCCGTTGAAAGAACAAGCCCTAGCTTGTGCAAGGAAGGAATGACATCATGTTGATGATGAGGAAAAGAATAATAAATTCACAATATGGAGGTAAGAAGGCTAAGATCAAGAGGGAGTTAACATTTTCATAAAATCCTAAAAAGATAAGTATTTTTTATCTTACATAGCCTCTAGTGAGGATTGTATGCCCATGTTGAAGGTTACCAAGGCTGTGGCAGTAGATGGAAATAGTGGAAGAACAAAGCAAATATTGTGGCAATAGGACTTTCCCATAATCAGCGATTTGTGTTGAGAGATATTGTACTACATGAGATCTAATCTCAGAGGGAGTAGGAAAACCAACAAGTTTGAAATATAAATTGCCAAAGAGAAGTCAGTTGTGACTTCCAAGTGGATCTACAAGATATTGTGTGCAGCAAATGGAAACATAGACAAGTACAAAGTGACAATTAAGAATAGAGTGTTCTCCTAGAAAGAGGGAGAGGATCATGAAAAAATGTTTTTTCTAGTTGTCAGGCACACTTCTGTTAGAACTTTTATCATTGCACCAACTGGGTGCAAATATCACTTTTTTTAAATTAATTAATTAAGGAAGAAGAAGTGTACATAGAGATACCTTAGGGATTTGAGGTACATGAGAAGAAGTTTCATGATTGAAGAAGGTTTTGTACGATCACAAAAATACACGTTGGGCTTGGTATTTTTGGGTTTATGGATCGAGGTTGATCCTATGTGATATTTCTCTGATAGACGAAGAATGACCCATGTGTTAGAGGGAGTAGTTGTGGCAGAAATACCTACTTATGTAACAGAGGGAATAGTTAGAGAGCCTTATTTTAGCTTCAGGGGAAGTTGACCTCTGAGTTTGAGAATATGGTTTATCAGGATCATTGAGCAACCAAAATTACTACAATAGGATATGTTTTAGTCTGAGAGGGAGCACCTAGTCAAGGTGACAAAAAAGCAATTATGGTGATGAATCTATGAAGGAGGCAAATCATTTTGTGGTTGACCCAAGGCATGTTACTCAACATGTGTTATAGAACCAACATGGTAGATTTGGACATGGAACAATCAATTATGGTTTGAGATATTTCTCAAATAGTGAAGTATGGCTACAATGATTCACAGATTTAGAGAGTGCAAAAGAAAGAAAGAGCTCATTAGAATATTGCTTAAGTTTGGGCTCTGTTATGATTTCTTGGATGAACAAGAAGTAGTCATCTAGCACACGCAGTATTGTAGAGGTTGAGACTATTGCAGCTAGATTGGAAAGTTGAGAAGCAACATGGATTTAAAGGCTTCTTGCAGGATTATCTTGATCAAGTGCAGGTGATGACCATGATGACAGGTCAAAGTATAATAAAATCTATTACTAAGACATAGTGTAGAAGGAAGTAGTGTGGCTTTAGTACTATTCTACATTCAGTATATTGTTGACAAATCCTTTGTCCTAGGATGAAATCTATGGAGAAGCTTACAGTGATTGAGCATGTCTCTCTCAGTGAGAAGGGGTGATGAAATTGAAACATCCAAGATAGTCATTCTCCATGGGTTGCGTTTACCAGGATTAGGGAAAATGGTCATAGTGACAACATCAGGGACAAACATTCTTCCTATGTCAACTATGTTGACCAGTAGGGAGAATGGTCCAACAGAGGATAATCATTCTTCACCTACCAATTATATTAACCAAATTAGGAAGAATGGTCGCAGAGGCCCAAGATCAATCAATTTAGTGGGTGCCTCTCAACATCAGGGTTAGATCACTCTCCAGATAGGTTGACTGAGCCCATTTAGCATCATGGCTTGGAGTGAGGCCTTTGTATTTGGGACCATATTACTCAAATGGAATGAGTGTGTCCCTAGGGTCTCACCACAAATCAAAGAGATTGACTAGGATGATGGTGAACTAAGACTAGTCAGTATACCATGGGTCAGAGGCACCGAACAAAATATCGGTGACTACTTAATGCTAATGGTGTACCATGTGTTAGGAGTAACGACAAAGATTATGGTGAGGATGCACCATAGGTTAAAGGTAAAAACCAAAATTATGGTAACTTATTGATTCTAATGATTTACCATGTGTCATATTTGTTGACCAAATTATGGTATATTGGATAATGATGATGTTATTGATTTACCGTGTGTCAAAGTTGTTGACCAGATTATAGTAATTAGGTGATGTTAATGCTAATGAATTGTTATAACCTTTTATTAGAGAAATTTTTCAACATGAGAACATCTAGATAGTCATTATGAATACCTCCCTAACTAAGAGGGAGTGGTGAATGTTGTAGCTATGGTCAGTATTCATACTTAATATTTTACCCCTTGATGTATTTGTAATGATAAATATAAAGCATGTTCTTCATGATATTGTCAAAAGAAAAATTATAAGGAATTCTTCATGTCCTTTTCAAAAATAAAAGTTTTGAACTTTTAATATTTTATTTTTTGGCTCCAGGAAGCCAAGTTGGCCCTCCTCCTAATCAAGTTTGCCTAGTCGTAAAGGAACCCATTCGTCCATCCATTCTACTATATATATGAGGCATTCAACCTACTTCCCAAGAAATAATTGTATATTACTTCTAAGGTAGAGTTTAGATCATCCCAAGGACAAATCTGAGGTCAAATATGAGATAAGAAGAGGATGGAATCTAAGGCTTATACACTGAAAAAATTTGAGGATGAATTTATGGCATGGTGTAGGACCAAATTTATGAGGAAAGTGCAAGACCGAATCTCTGAGGAAAGTGCAAGACTGAATTTTTGAGTGGGTAGTCTTATGACTTGACTGGGAAGGAGTTGGACTAGGTTTGACCAAGTCTCTTTGCTAGTCATTTTGTCCTTGTGGTTGACTAGATGATCTAGGTGTGTCTCTTGTTGAACTAAATAATTTCTCTAAGTAAAAAGTTGTTGGGTTTTTCCCCCATGTGGGTTTCCTAAGGTAAATTCTTGTGTTCTTGATTTGGTTGTATATTTATGATCCTAATGTCTATTGTTGAAGATATTCTATGTAATTTCTTAATGATTAATGTGAATATGAAAGAATCTAAAATGAATATCATTATAAGTAATTAGTAGATAGAAGACCAACAAAAGAATCAACATATAGAAGCTGAGATAGTCTCCTTGACGAAGGAACTACAAAAGAAGGATATCAAACATAACTTTGACAATAGTACCAAAATACTAATGAAATCACCAACAACTAGAAACCATTCAATGACAGGTTTGGACTAGGATGAAAACAAAATAATACTGATAAGGGTTTAAGCTCTATGATGATAGGAAATGAAGCAAAACAAGAAAGTATGATGTTTCACTCAATGTTCCTATCAAGAAGGAAGAATACAAGCCACTAAAGGAGGATGTGTAAAACCCAACAATGAAGAATATTCAAGAATAATATCATGGCTTCAAAAGGACAACAACACCAAGAAGACCACCTACACTCAGGTACCTAAATATTTTTCTTGGAGTGTGTTATTCTTGTAATAATTTTGGGCATAAGGATATACACAGTAAATCCTATGCAAGTGGTAAAATACAAGAAATAATTATGAAAATCACAAGAACTACTATGAAGGTAGTTATGGTAGAAACAAGGAAAATTTTAAGGATGGATATCTATTTGAAATTTTACAAACCTTGGCGAATCTTAGTAATCACTAATAGAAAAATTGTAAAATGTTTGATGATATTTTTGTAAAAATATCTAAATTTTAATTATATTATATTAGTCTATATAATATCTTGGCGATTTTTAAGGTAAAATAATTTCATACTATAAAACTTGGGCGAATTATTTTTAGAAAAAATGGAAATTGGCGAATATTTTTTTGGAAAATGTATAGAAAATTAGCCCACTTGCTAATATTAGCCCCTAAAATTTTCCATGGGCAGAAAATATCATGATATTTTCAACAGAAATTATAATAGTTTTTCACTCTTAGTTATGAAACCACATGCTACAAATGCAACAATTTTGGAGACATAGCTAGAAATTGTAGAAGAAATTTGATAGTTCCTTCAAGGAAACAAGGTAGGTTCATGTCCATCATATGGAGAAAAAAACCAAGAACTTGGAAAAGGAAGCATGAAGATTTGAAAGTTGAGGAATCTGAACTTTCTATACAAGCCCAAAGCACAAAACGTTAATGATATATTGATAGTGGACACTCAAAGAATATGAATAGAGAGAAAAAAAATATGTGTAACATTGAAGAATGAAAAGAAGGATCTGCCACTTTTGGGAATGGTAACTTTGCCAAGAGAAAGGCACAGTTAGCCTTGGAAGAAAAGAAGGGGTGGCATAAAATGTTTTACTTGTTGAAGATATGAAGTATAATTTTCTAAGTGTTAGCCAAATGTGAGATCAAGGGCACTTCTATTCAATTCAAAAGAATATGAAATAAGGAAAGAAGGATCAGGGAAATTGGTTGCAACAACAATAAGAAATCCAAACAACATATACATCCTAAATGAGATTGGAAAGGAAAGATGTTGCCTAGGAAAGGAAGATGAAAGTTGGCTTTGGCATAGGATATTGGGGCATATACACTTTTACAATCTTTTCAAGATCAACGAAAGGGAAGTTGTAAGGACTATGCTTGAAATTGTAAAGCCTTCAAATAATTTTTGCAAGTATTGTTAGCATGGAAAAAAATCAGAGTTGAGTTCAAAACTATGGAACATTCCACAATAAAACCATTGTAATTTGTACATACTAATTTATGTGGGCCAATAAGAACAAAAGGACTATATGGCGAACAATACTTCATGTTGCTTGTTAATGACTACACAAGGATGACCTGGGATTTTTTTCTTAAAAAGAAGTCAGAAGCTTTTGAAAATTTCAGAATATTCAAGGAACTTGTTGAAAATGAAACCAATTTGAAAACCAAATGCTTGATATTGGATAAGGGAGGATAATTTACTTCAAATGAATTCAATGACTAATGTGAAGAACATGGAATAAGAAGGCATGTATCCGTAACTAGAAAAACTTAGAAAAATGGAGTGGTTGAAAGAAAGAACAAAACTATGAAAGAGATGGCTAGAACTTTGTTGCACAAATCCAAGCTAAGTAATATATTTTGGGTACAAGCAGTACATACAATTGTTCACATTTTAAATAGAGGATTGCTCAGAAGAAACAATGAAAAAAATTACCTATGAATTGTGCAAGGGAAGACCAACTAGTGTTAAGTGTTTTAGAATATTTGGAAGAAATTGTTACATAACGAGTGATTGATAGAAGTTAGGAAATTTTGACTCTCGGAAAAATGAATCCATACTTGTTCAATACTCATTTAGAAGAAAAGCATAAAAGTGATACAATATTAGTCTGAATAGGATAGTATGAAGCATCAATGTAAAATTGATGAAACAAAATTTTTGATGACCAAGAAGGAAAGAAAAAGTCCACACATCTTTGAAGAAAAGAAAGAGGAAGAACCAAAGAAAGAGGAAGAAAAAAAAGAAGAGGAACACTAAGAAGAAAAATAGCTAGAGGAAGAACAAGAAGAAGCATATAATCAAAAATATTTTCAAACACCTTCCAGGACACCTAAATGTTGGAATCATATGAATCATCCACCAGAACAAATCATTGGGGAGAAGAGTGTAGAAGTAGAAACCAGAAGAAGAAAACAAGCATAAACACCAGAGTAATGGAATCTATTAGTATTGTCCACATTGAACCAACTAACTTTGAGGAAGCTATAAATGATGAACATTGGATCAAGGATATGGAAGAAGAATTAAATACCATTGAGAAGAATGCAACATGGGAACTTTTTCTATGGCCCAAGAACAAAAATGTGATTGGCACAAAATGGGTCTTCAAAAACAAAATGAAGATGGAAAAGTGACCAGAATCAAAGCAAGGCTAGTGTGCAAAAGATATGCCCAAGTTGAAGGGATATACTTTGAAGAAATTTTTTCCCTACTAGCAAGAATGGAAGTGTTTAGAATTTTCTTTGCTGATGTATGCGCCAAAAGAATCATAGTGTATTAGATGAATGTAAAATCAAACTTTCTTAATGGGGAACTAAAAGAAGAAGTCTACATACAACAACCATAAAGATTCATATTATCAAAAGATGAAGAATATGTTTGTAAATTGAAAAAATCCTTGTATGGACTTAAGCAAGCCCCTAAAGGTTGGTACTCAAGATTGGACATGTATTTTCAATAATAAGGATTCAGAAAGGTGAATGAAGACAATAATATCTACATAAAGGAAGATCAAGACAATATGATCATCATTGAAGTATACATTGATGACATCATATTTGGAAGTGATGATGATAGATTAAGTCAGAACTTTACAAAATATATTAAAAATGAATTTGAAATGAATTTTATTTGGTAGTTGACTTTCTTTTTGGGAATCTAGATATCTCACCTAGATGGAGGCATTTTCATCTCTCAAACCAAGTACATCAAAGAAATGTTGAAGAAGTTTAAAATGGAAAACTACAAACTTGTGAGCACTCCTATGGTCACTGGATGCAAGTTGAGTAAAGAAGATGAACCCAAGGAAGTGGATCAAAGAATGTATAGATCAATGATTGGTAGGCCACTCTATGTGACAACCTCAAGACTAGTTGTAATGCAAGAAGTTGGATAGATTGCAAGATTTCAAGAAACACCAAAGGAAATTCATGTTGTAGTAGTGAAAAGGATCTTCAAATATCTCAAAGGAACAAGAGACTCTAGGTTGTGCTGTCCATAATAAGTAAATAAAATTACATTGTTATCTTACACAAATGCAGATTGGGTAGGAAGTGTAGATGACATAAGAGGTACAAGTGGAACATACTTCTACTTGGGAGATTGTTTAGTATCACGGTTGCCCATGAAGCAATCATTAGTATCCTTGTCTACAACAGAAGTATAATATATTGTAGCCACAATATGTTGTACTCAAGTCCTCTAAATGAATCAAACCTTGCAGGACATACAAATAAAATATGATGAACCTATTCCTATACTTTGTGGCAACACTAGTGTAATAAACATCTCCAAGGATCCAGTTATGCATTCCAAGACCAAGCATATTCCTATCAAGTTTGACTTTCTAAGGGAGAAAGTCATAAAAAAATAATATCAAACTACAATATGTTGGGATGAAGGAACAAAGTGTAGACATATTCACCAAACCACTTCCCAGAGAGACATTTGAGTATCTCAGATAAACACTAGGTGTAATTTCTACTCCAAATTGATTTTCACACTCTTTAGCATAGAAAGACAAGGAGGGAGACAATGTTAGGGGGAGTTACCCTTCTCCATTGATGTCAAAGAGGGGGAGCATGATCAATGGGGGAGTATAATGGTTTCCATAAATGAAAAAGGTGGGGGTATTGTTAAAATAAGTTGTCATTAATCTCAAACATTTTCCAAATGAAAGAGAAAGTTACATATTCAAATAAAACATTTCAAAATATTGTTTTTGGATTTTTTATGCCCATTTTGATACCTTATCTTTGCATGAATTTTTACTCCATTTAGCTAGATCAAATGGAATCATAACATATATGGTTATAAAGTTTATTCATATACCTTTCCAATGATATATGACACTCCCTCTAACTCCTCATGGCTAAGGAAAAATTATTTTTCGAATATTTGCTACACATTTTTCGAGTTGCACAAGCCAATCCATCTAGTGCACAAGTCGGCCCAACCAGTGGGAAAGTTAGCCTAGTGTAGACCCCAAATGTAATATAAATAGGCACAAGAAGGAGTATTTCAAGTCATTTTCTCAGGAAAGTTGGGATATGCTCAAACAAGAAAAGAAAATGAGTTTTTAGATTCATACCTCATGAACTAGAAGTGAATAGGAGTTAATTTAGAAAGACTTTCTAGGGAAAGATTTTTTGGCACATTTTAAAGATTTTTTGGCTTATTGTGGAAGGATTTTTGGAACACTTTTTGAATTTTTTTGGTCCTAGTTAGAAGGATGATTGTAGATCTATTCTTGAGGGCCAAATTTGTCCCCTTTGAAGGCCAAATTTCATATCTATGTAGTGGGTTGAATTCCAATGTAGAAGGCTAAGTTTCGGGCCTATCTTGAGAGCAGTGACCTGTCCCTATTGAGGATGAATTTCAGGACTGAATTTTTGGTACAAAGAAGGCTAAAATTAGGTTTGTTTTGAGGGAAAATTCATGGTATGTTTGAATGCAAGTTTTAGGTCTGTTTTTGAATATATATATATATATAACATTGTCCTCCATTAAGGAGGTCAAACTTTATTGAGGAGGTAGAGTTTTAGAAATCGAGTTCTGATTGCTTGAGGGTTGATTTTAGGTGCATTAACTTCCAAGTTTCAGTCTTGGTTTGGGGTTTGTTGAGGATGAGTTTTGTTGATAAGAAGGCCAAGTTCAAAGATCATTTTTTCTGGGAAGTTTTGTTGGTAAGAAGGTCGTGTTTGGGAAACTAAGTTCTTTTGTGAAGGATAGAGGAGCAATTTCTAGGAGGGCAGACTTTTTTTTAACTAATATTGACTCTTGTGCAAGCTTTGGTGCTAATAAATTAGGGATTTGGTGATTCCTTTCAGTTGATCCTGATAAACCAAGGAGTTGATGCTTCCTTTCAATTGGTGTTGATAAATTTGAATGCACTCTTTATATATATTAAGAAAAACATTCCATGGTTTTCTATTGCTTTGGTATTCCATGTAAAAATATCGATGCTCTATTTATTTACATGCTTTGCTTTATATTTGTGGATGCATTTACAAGTTTTTGAAGTTAAAAATGTTAAAACTAATTCACCTCTCAGTATTGCTGAATATTCCAACAAAAAAACCATGATGATCTTGGAATGCTTCTCTCAATGTTTTTTTAGCATAAAAACAAAATGTTAAAGAATTCCAAATAATCTATTACCTTCTCAAGGTATAATATACCATAGCGAGCATTAATCGTCATCATCAATATAAAATTTAAAATTTAATATAGTAATGTTGTCTTGACGATAAAGCACTTGTTGGTTCGAAACACATGAAAAATAAATTTTGATGTAATTATCACCGAAAACATGTCTCAAAAAAATGTTATTCATCATCAATATAAAATTTAATAGAGTAATGTTATTCATATAATTGTATTTTTTATATTTGACTAATTAAATTGAATTTGAGAGTTTCCAATTTCACTTTTTAAAGCATAAAATTTTAATCAATAAAAAAGATAAAATACACACCAACTACTTTATTATTTTTTTATTTTATTTATATATTTTAAATATAAACTTTTATATTTGAGATAACAAAGTAAGAAGGATAGGGAGGATGTCCTCTTTGTTTAGATCACTAAAAATGACAAGTAAAAGGGATTTATACCTCCATATGGAGCCCAATCTTTACAAAAAGGATTAGGGGCAAGGAATCGGCACTCCGTTTTGCATATCTAAACAAATTTTACAATTGGATAGATGGGTAAACGTTGGCATTTTGGTTATCATTATTCTGGTTCGTGACTATATGTGCATGGATCTACAACTAACAACGTATTTCCTGGTTGGGTCACAGACCAATTGTACGAAAATTATAGGGCCACAGACTTATGTATGAAAATTGTAGGGTCACAAACAAATTTCTCGCTTATTGATGTAGATGAAGGAGTAGAGGTTATGATTTCACAGCACATGAGTGCATGGCTCGGCGGACGGGGCAGTCGGCTAACTCGCTCCCCGCCCGCGTTCGAACCCCCATCGTGCTGTTGCGCTATGGAGATTTGGCGATTTGGCTTGATGTGATGGATATGGATGTGACTATTATCAATTCCAGTCTGATATGTATATGTAATAAAAAAGAGGGCCCATAAATGCTTCTGTAGCGAACTAGCCCTTCCCATTTTTTCAAAAAAGAGGTTATGATTTGGCGATCTTGCAATCTAAGGATTAACTGGATTATTGATGACGTGGGTTTGACTACCCCCTAAAGTCATAATAGTTGTTTATTCCGTTGAAATATTTGGTTAGAGAAAAATAACAGGAGGGTTTTGTAGCAGAAGTGCATGCATAGACCATTTCTTAATTGTCAGAACCCAAATCTACATGTGGTTGCTTTTATACAGATTTTTGTTAAATCCCTGGAAGGGAAATAAGTTCTTATGAGAGTTCGGGTTTGAGATTGGGTCCAAACTCTCAAGCAGTAGATTCAAAATCAGATAGGGATTCCAACGAAATTCCAAAGCCTAATTTACGAAAGGAAATCACTGCAAGAGGACATCAAGGTACAAGACTATGGAATTGAACATGATTTGCCTATTATACTTAATATGCGATTACTAGGAGGATGTCTTGGATCTAATTCCAAAGGTCCAGTTCCTTTCAAGGATGCGGTTAAGGGAATGTCTGATCCACAAAAAAATCCATATCTACCCCAATATCCCAAGTCCCTATATTGTGGAACAAATGAACTAGGTTTCGACATTGGCAATAAATCCACTAGAGGTCAATGAGTTCCATTCAAGAGCAATAATATACAGATTTAACGGTTTTTGGCCCAAAATGGAGGATTTGCATCAATGGATACATTCCTCTGGGACTGAAAACTATGACATTCACCTATTCTCTAGGGAATTTTTTATTGTGAAATTTGATACAACAAAAGATATGGATTTCATTTTAAAAGAGGGACCATGGTTTTGGGCTAGTTCGGGTCCTTTTATGATCCCATGGTTTCTGGGTTTTGATGTAAATACCATGGTGGTTTCCAAAATGCCAATGTGGGTCAGGTTACATAATCTTCCTCTGCATTTTTGGCATCACAAAGTGCTAGAAGGAATCGGAAACTCTATGGGGAAATTCCTAAAGGTGGACATGGATAGACTTACAAAAGGAATATTCACTTTTTCTAGGATCTGTGTAGAGGTAGACCTTAGTAAAGGTTTACCTGATCGTATTATTCTGATTCATAATAATGTGTAGTGGTCCCAAACTCTAGACTTTGAAAATACGACATTTAGATGTTGAATTTGTCTTCAAACTAGACATCTTCAAAATTCGTGTCCTCAGGAAAAGAAAGATCCCAAAAGAAAAAAGAGACAAGCCCCAAAGCCAAAGGGATGGTAGTTCACAGGTACAAGATGAGGCAGAGGAAGAAGAAATACTAGAAAATACTACAAAGAATGTTGAAAAGAATCCCTAGGAAATCATTGAGAAGAGTGGGGTTGAGCAAGTAGATTCATTGATTTCGTCCATTGTAACAACATCTGCAATGCATAAGGAGCAGAATGTGAAGATCTCCCAGGAAAAAGAAACAAGTGGCACTAAAAGAATCCATGGATCAGAGAGTTTGGACTCTGATAAAGAAATATTTGTAAATGTAGAAGAACACCAAATGGCTATTGTATCTTCCACTCCCAACTCTAGTGGTTGGTGGAAAGTGGAGAAAAAATGACAAGAAAGAATATATTAGTTTTATTTCTCTTTTGAGCTTTCTATTTTGGGTACCAAGTAAGGTTGGTCTACTCGAATGTTTTTTTAGCATACTTCTTTATATGCCTTTCCACATCTACAACATGTAATTTTCATTATATAAATGAGAATTACAATTTTTCTTCGGGAAAAAATAAAGTAAGAAAGAAAAGGAATATGATCTAAAATTACTTTGATTGGCTAAAGACTCATGTAATATAAAGAAACACGTTAACAACCAAAACTAAACGACAGCTGATAGGAATGAGAGTTGAAAGTTTGTCCCCTTGTGTACCAATAGCAAATCATTTTAAGTGACATGATTTTCCTTGAATAAAGTTAATAAAGTAATCCATATTCATACATAATAACCAACAATAATTATCAACATTACTAATTAACAACTAAGCCTAATAAATCTTACCACCTTCAAATACACATATAAACTTATTTATATTTATTCTTTTCTTCTTTCCTTACTTTAATATTTTTCTTTAAATATAAACTTATTTGTATTTATTTTAGTCTACTTCTTTATTTTATTTTTGTTATCTTTCATTTATCTCTGTGTATATACTATTTTTTCCATACTATATATAATTAAATTTTAATATCTAAATAAAATTTAATTAATAAAAAAAAAAACAACAACAATTTATATTTTTACTAAATACTCAATTTTAAATTATTAACATATTCCTTTCCATTTAAAAATAATAATTTTTTTAAGAAATAAAAATAAATAAATCTATATTAAGAAAATCAAACTTTAATATGTACACAATATTCATTACTTTTACTATTTACAAAAATCAAATATCTGCCTTACCTCATCATCTTCATACATAAAGTCTAATATATTACACTCTAATTACTCTTTAACATCTTATTTTTGAAATATATTTAAAAATTTATTTATTTTATTAAATATATTTATTTAAAAACTTATTTTTTTTAATAAATCAAAAAATTTTAAATCATATTACCATTTAAAAAAAAAAAAAAAAAAAACAATACACAATATTCAGTATTTTTGTATAAAAACAATACACAATATTCAGTATTTTTACTATACAAAAGATCAAATATCTGCCTTACCTCATCATCAACTTCATACATAAAGCGTAAAGTATTACACTCTAATTGCTCTTTAACATATTACTTGAAAATGTATTTTAATTATTTTATTTTATCTTATTAAATATATTTATTTAAGCACCTCTTTATTTTTTCTCGCTTTAATATAAATGCAACAAACACTCAGTATTTGCAATATTATATTAATTAATGATGAAACGAAGTCTCCCGTCGAAATTTATTTCGAACTATAAAAGTGCATTAAAAATAAAATATTTCCCTCGGCAAATAATTAGGTTAGGTTGGTTTATTTCCTTTCAAAATAATGTATATTATAATTTATTTTAATATTAAATTATATATATATATATATATATATTTCTTCTCTGAATAGCGAGGACACCCTAATGGAGGATCCCTACACCACCTTTGTTATTCATGAGGTCCTAATATATGGAGAATTTAATGGCCACTCGGGTTAGCTATGTGGATTATTTTCTCCAGGGGATCATTTTTTTTGGTGTGATATCTGATTTTAATTTGTATTGATATTTTAAAAACAAAATTTATAATTAATGTGTGTGGTAGGATATTTTTTATTTTATCAATTAAAAAGTTTATATTTAAGTATAATTGAGAGTAGTAGTTGTCTCGACTATCAACAAAATTAATTATAAGTATTGGTTAGTGGAAATAACGACCACACTAAATTGACCATTGACAAAAAAACATACATACTACTGAATTCGAAGATAGACATAACAAGAAAGAATCATAAAATATAATAACTCAATACAGAAACTGGATATTGGAAGAGTACCAATCATCAAGGATGATCACTCGATGATCTGGAGTCGAATTTCCATTGACCATGTTGACTAGTGTGGCATCAATGACCGCTTCACCATTTTGAGGCGTTGTGGAATCTGTATCCGAGTCTGAGTTAATGTAGCACTCAATTTTATTCAACACTTACAATGGTGGTTACTTCAAGTTTATAGTTATTCAAGTTCAAAAGCTTTGAGGTTGATGAATGTCTCCATCCTTGGTGCCTTTGTTGGGTAAGTTACCCTAATCTCTTTTGGTTTTTCTATTGGTTGTTCGTTGAGCCAAGAGGCTCATTCTACAGGCTAGACTAGTGTGAGTGTGATGTGTAATTTCGTCCCTGCTCTTGGAGTTGACCTGTGTCCTTTAAAAAAATACTTAAAAAAAAAAAAAAAAAATCTCATTCTCATTGCAGTCACTTGATTTGTTATAGTAAAAATATTTCACTTTCACTTTGAGAATTATAAACAAAATATTTCCGTATCTATATTAAATAATATAATTGCATATATCTTTATAAAGGTAAAGTAATTAAAAAAATTTAAAAACCTTTTATTTCTTTTATAAATATTTCAATAAAAAACTTAAAATAGGCAGTGTGAATATCCCTATTAACTAATATATATATATAAGCCTCGGGTAAGTGCGGGTAAACAACGGGAGTAATTATGAATCTCTTAAGGTAGCCAAATTTCTCTTCGTCTAATTAGTGATGCAGATGAATGGATTAACGAGATTCTCGCTCTCCCTATCTACTATTTAGTGAAACCACAACCAAGGGAACGAGCGGGGAAAGAAGATATTGTTGATCTTGGCTCTAGTCCGATTTTGTGAAATGACTTGAGAGGTGTAGAATAAGTGGGATTCGTTTTCGGCACAAGTGAAATACCACTACTTTTTAACATTATTTTACTTAAATTATGTGGGTTAGAGATGGGGCATTGCCCCTATTTTTGGCCTTAAGGCATGTTTTAGTAGGTTGATCTAGGCATAAGATATTATCAAGTGGGGAGTTTAGCTAGGGCAACACATTTGTTAAAAGATAACGCGGGTGTCCTAAGAGGTGCTTAATGAGAACATAAATCTTGTGTGGAACAAAAGAGTATATATATTTGCTTTTTGTTCATATATTGAGAGAGTATGTGTGTGTATATATATGTTTTAATGTTGGTCTTAGTAAATATTTCAACACTCAAAAGGAAAAAGTGATTAAAGGTAAAATAATTCAGTTACTTGTTATTATCTATTAATGTTGATCTTAGTAAATATTTCAATACTCAAAAGGAAAAATTGATTAAAAGTAAAATAATTTAGTTACTTCTTAATAATAGAGAAACATGTAATTCAATCAATTCTTAATATAAAATATTGATAATAGTTGGAGTTGAGTTCAAGTGATAGAAGCACATATTGTGTTCTCGTTGTGGCAGGTTCAAATCTTCGAAGACATGTTCTACTTGGTGAAATTTGTGAAAAAATCCATATAAATGAGTTCTACTAGGTAGTCATAACCGTTCCATTGAAAAAAAAAAAAAAAAAAATATTGATAATAATAAATTATTGAAAAATACAATGTAAAGAATGAAAATTTACACATGGTCTATATATAGAGAGGCAAAAGACCACTATAGATCCAGATTTATAACACTAAAATTGATTAAATCTCTGGACTTGTAATATATATATATATATATATATATATATATATTCCAGGTTTTGCATTATAAAAAGAGGTTTGCATGTAATGAGATTTGATCCCTCTTGGCTCTTGGTAGATTTGTGGTTAAGATGGATCTATGTTGGTAGCAATGTTTGGTGGTTCCAATCTTCTTTGTTTACATCTAACTCCTTAGTCCTAAGCTCTTTCTCATTTTTTCCAATTCCCGATCTACATGTTTCTCTTTCCTTGCTCAACCTTAGAGACTGGTTCTCACCCTCTCCTTGCAAAAGTACTCATTTTTATGAGAATGCTAGCTAACTAGACCTTTTTTTCCTCACCACATCAAGTTGTTCTTTCATCATTATCCCTATTCCTCTCTCGACTCCCATCATGCCTCACTGTGGCCCATCTCACTCCAATCGAGGAAGCAACAAAAGAAAGGAACTCCCTTGTATGCATGTCCAAGCTAGTGTGGAAACCTCAATGAGGCATTACTAGGATAACACCTCTAGAGCAACCTAGGAAGAAATACACATAGCAAAGCAGGAGACTTGCATTGAGCAACAATTCCTTTCAAACATTGAAATAAAGGAGAATGTTGGGAAATAGATTCCCAACACCGATAATACTTGTTCCACGCAAATACAATACATTCAAACTGTAGATTTATACTAGCAGATGAAGACTATAATAAACAAGGTTATGGTTCAATATAGTGAATCTTAATAGAGAATTTTTCTTTGGAGGGATGCCCTTCAAATGTAGAAGCCAAGAAAATTGCTAATACAGACTTCTATAGCAGCAATAAGATGAAACAAGTCTTAGCGTCGACTAAATAAACTTTCCCCCTGCTAAATGAATGTTCATGTGTTCATATTTTATTATTTATTTTTAATTCTACGATTATGCGAACCTGACAATTTTGTTATATTTCATCCCTCAAACTTATTTGGTATAACAATTTTCATCAAAAAAATTTAAGTATATGTGATTACTCTAATTTTTTAATTATTTTTTCTTAAAAATACATAACCTTAAAAGAAAATAAATAAATAAATTTGTTGTAATAAAAAGTCTGTGAACCTTTTATTACTATAGCATGAATACAATTAAAAAATTCAATTCATAATAACAAAAAAACCATTGACTTTGTATGGCGTTCATTCCAGCTTTAATTTTGTATAAAGTTGATTCCACCCTTTCCACCTTGGACAACAATTTCATTTTGCAGCTAGAATATATTGTTTCAATGCCAACCACATGCTTCCAAGAGGATGTGGACTCTTTGACACTAGATGGTTATATTGTTTCAAAGTAACTTTAAATGGTGGTTATTGTTTCAAAGTAACTTTAAATGTCCCGGACAACTAGATGCTTCAAAGAGGAAGTGGACCTTTACACAATTAATATCAAAATTCACTTAATTAAAGAGTGGATATAGGATGGCTACTTTTCAGCAAATTGTATATGGTAAGACTACTTGTATAAAGAGGATAAGATTCACTTAATTAAAGGGTGGATATAGAATGGCTACTTTTCAACAAATTGTATATGGTGGGACTACTTGTATAAAGAGGGGTCACAATCTATGGTATCTCACATGTTAGTTGTCTCCTCAGGGGTCTCATATCCATGTTCAGCCTTAGAAACCACCAAATTCAATCCATGTTCAACCTTAGAAACCACCAAATAGCTCATTAATACATACCTTTCCCAACTTGGAAACTAGATAAGGATGAATTTATGTAGACCATATACATAATTTTCTTAAATAGCTCTCTTTCTACAACTACTAATATGGCCATCCAGTTTTGTCATAAGTACTAACCCTTTTCTATAGAATGCATGAATGCATTAATAGTTTGAAATTTCCAAGGGAAAATTTTCCGTGGCATCTCGTCAAAATGAATGCCTTCATAATCAATGGGCACAATTTTGGATTTTTCTACGTAAATTCATTATTGACTTTGGGAGAGCACTTATAGAAATGTCTATATAATATATATGAAAATATTTAAATAATTATTAAAATATTATTAATTTAAATTTTAAAAATAGTATTTATTAAAAATTCCACCATAATAATAAATAAATATTATTATATTAATTATTTAATTTATTAGAATTATGATAGTTTGTATTATTTGCTATAATTAATATTAATGTTAAAAATAATATTCATATTAATAATATATAAATATTATCGTTTACATCTAATTTTTGGGATTGGGAAAATTGTAAATAATGTAAATAAGAAAATAAAGAAGACGAAAAGACATTGGAATATGAATTCTAATAGTCTGCCTTTCTTTATATATATTATTGATATGTCTTCGTGAAATTAATTCATTCGTGGAGTTACCAATGCTTGGCTGACATGGTATCAGATCTACAAGTCCCAATTTAACATTTTTTTTATGCTACGTAACTCCTAACTTGTAATATTTTCCTTGCCATTATCCTCTGTCCCTCTGGCAGAACCTATTTGAATGCGTTGAATCGTGAGTAATTTGAATTTTGCATTGAAATTTGTGATAGTAAGTCCTTTGAAGCATCAGCCTTTGTGTTGGTTTTGTTGAATGCATTGAATTGAATCCATAATTTGTTTCAAAGTCCTGTGTGTTCAAACCCTGGTCATATCTCTAGTTTGTTGAAGGGAAAAACAATATGGTCATATGATGAGTTTATTGAAATCTGTGTTGCGTGCTCTTTGCTACTTTGCGTTGAAGACTGGTGTATGGTAACCACGAACAATGTATGGCGAGTTTGATGTGGTTGCATTTGGTATGTACGTTGGATCCAACTCATCTCTAAGTTCATTTTGGTTTGCCCCTAAATCCTATCTTCAAAACCCTTTCTACAGTTCCACCAAACTATGTCGTTTTTTCTTCATTGGAGGTGTGTTAAACTATTGTGAAGTGCATTGATTGATTGATTAAATTTACATGTGCATTGAAGCATTTGTATGTGTGTTGGAGTGATGCAAGGGATTAATAAAGTGCTCAAAATTCGAAGTGTTCAAAAGTTCTCGAAACTTATACCAGTGCGTAGATCTCAATAACCTGAATCCAACACAACATGAATCGCTCAAAATCGATATTGTACGCTTCTGATATTGTGTTCTGATCGATTTCCCAAACAGGTAAAAAAATTGCAGATTGGTTGCAGGACTACTAACTGGGCAGTCCGTACTGACTGGGCAAGGTGACTGTACATATTGGTCCAAGGGCAGGTTGACAAGTGTCCAAGTGTGGTTGGTTCAAATTTTGGTGATGTTTTATTGGTGGTTGTATTTTTGTGTTGGTCCAATGGGGGAATGCCACATGGCCCAATCATGGGCTGCCACATGGCAACCCGGGGGTCCACTAAAATTTTGGGTTGAGGCCGAACTGCAACTGGTCAGATTCAAATGCAGAACCTTTGGTCTGGCAGCAAGGCGCCTTACCACCAAGCCACCGATGTCACTTAACTATACTGGTGACGCGACTCTATTTAAAATTTAATCGTTAAACATTCGGGGAACGGGGTCAGGACTAAGCCCTAACCCCTGGTCACCCCACACCCACAAGATCACAGGCGAGGGAGCCAGGGGTGCGGGCTTAGCCCCAACCCCAGGTTTCGATACCCACGGTATAAACCATAAGACCACAACGAAACAACAACAAGAGCCAACAAGAAAGGGCATGAAGATGGGGACTAGCCCCAGGTCACATTATGCCACCATATAACCAACAACGGAGGGCTCGGTGGAGGCTATTACAACGGGCACGTAAATTTTGGAACGACCCGATTATATGTCATACATGGAACCAACACCAAGGTTCCAGGGGCTATGTCGACGGGGGTGGGTGGTTAGCCCCAAGCCCCAAGCGTATGGCCCCATGTGGCCCTAGTTTTCCGCCCAAGGCCTTACTGTGCAAATTAAACAAGAGATATTTTGCACCATTTTCGGCACGAATTTCATCGATGACGGGCAAAATTGCCGCTCGACATGCCTTGGAAAGGCGGAAATCATAGATCGATTAGTAGTCCAATGTAGTTTGTGGTGCAGTTAGTGGAAGAAACTTTGGGAGAGCATAACTTCTTCAATTTTTGGCCAAATTGAGCCCAACAAGAGCCTAGCTAGGGGTTTTTGACAGTTCTGAAGCCATTGAAGACATAATATTTATATTTTGAGCACTTTAAATCCATGTAAACATAAATTGTAGCACTTAATGAAAGAGGCCCATTATTGGAAGATGGACCAGGAGATGTAGCCCATAAGAGGGGTGAACTCCTTTATCATTTTTTATGTTATGTGTTTATGATATGGTATATTGGCTCTATTTTATGTTGTTATCTAAGTTTAAAAACAATAATTTTATTTGTTTTTCAAAGTGATCCATTGCCTACAATACATAAAATTTTACTTGCAATTTTTCCATCACCTTAAAGTTTACATTACAAATCATTTTGGTATCAGAACCCAACGTTATTATGAAAGTTTGATTTTGTTTGCAAGTGTTTTCTGATGCTTACAAGGTTGAAGCTTAAAAGAGGAGAAGGAGAACTTGTGGAGACAAGGCCTCACATTGTTTCAAAGAGAACACATACACCTCAAGCTTCAATAGTCATGGCACATGAGGAAGGTCTTGAAGGGATGTCTGAAGATGAAAGAAATTTCATAAAAGCCTTCTTTGAGATGTCTAAAATGGTAAAAGTTCTTTAAGAGGAGAGGAATTCAAGGTTGTATGGAGAGAGCTCAAAACCTCCAAAAGGAGATGGAGGAAAAGGAGACAAGCCTCCAAAAGGGAATGTAGGGAATGGTGAAAAACCACCACCTTCATCTCCATCATCTTCCTCATCTTCTACTTCTTCTACCCTTTCACAAACACCTTCAAATTCTCCAAAGGGACATGGTAAAACTCTACTAAATCTTGATATAAAGTTTGAATTGCCTATGAACAATGGAGAGGTAAAAGCTAAAAAATTAGACAATTGGATTCGTCAGATTGAAGTGTATTATGGGATACAAAGAATCACGGATGATGAGACCAAAATTCAGCTTGCTTCTCTTAGGTTGGAAGATGCAACACTTATTTGGCGGGAGGAAAAAACTCAAGAGGACATGAATAAACATGGTAAGGTTTTATCCTCTTGGAATGATTTTGTTGTTGCAATAAGAAGGCAATTTTACCCATTAGCATACATGCAAAAAGCTATCATGGATTGGCAAAAATTTAGGCAATCTAAGGGTCAAAATGTGCAAAGCTATACTCAAGAATTTAGAAAAATATCTTTGATTTTGGGTATAGATTTATCTACTCAAATACATTGGAGGATTACATAATTATTTGAGACACACAATTCTCATGTTTAACCCTACAAAACTAGATGAAGTTTGTGTACAAGCAACTCATTTAGAAGCAAGAGGGAATAATGCTCCTCAAGAGGGAAGCAAAAATCCATTCAAGAGTGGAGATGAAGGAAAGGGGAAATTAAAAGGAAAAGGGAAAAAGAATGGTTCAGTCAAGAAAGAGGGAGAAAAACTCACTTGTAAACATTGTTCAAAAGAAGGAAATGATGAATACCACTGTTAGAAACTTGATCCTGAAATGACTCAGACCCAAAAAGTTTAACAACAAAGGGAAACAAAAGACTATTGCAACTACACAACATGATTTAGGATTTGAGTTTGGGGATGAAAAAAATATCACATCCATGGGATTTAAAGATAAGGACTCTATTGCAAGTACTAGTTCTTCAATTAGCCTCAATGAAACTCAACATGAAAAAGAAAGAATAAAGCTTTTCCACGTTAGATTCATTTCAAAACATACCAAGATATATACATTTTTTGATAGTGGATCACAAGAAAACTTATTTTAGAAGACATTATTAATAAATTGAATTTGAAAACCACTCCTCATCCTAAACCTTATCCTTTAGGTTGGATATGTGACAATGCAAAATTGCATGTGACAAAAAGATGTAAATTGAGATTTTCAATCACTGCAAACTTTATAGATGAGGTAGAGCTTGATGTTATTCCACTTGACATTTGTGGTATTGTTTTGGGAAGCCCATATCTATATGAGAGCCATCTTTCATTTCCATGAGAAAAAATATCAATTGTTTAAATATGGGGTTGAGTACATTGTTAGTGCACATAACAAGAAGTTGAATTTATCACTTTTGATTGTTGGACAAATGAAGAGACTTGTTAATGCTAGTAAGCCTTCCAAGGATGTGATGAAAAGATAAAATATGATTTATATGAGGTTGTCAACACCTATGATGAGATGTTTTAGGAACCCAAAGGATTGCCTCTTAAAAGAAGAATCCAATATGAGATCCAATTGCAGTAAGATTGTCATCTTCCAAACATTGGCATGTACAGGATGTTAGTTATGGAGAATGCAGAAATCAAGAAACAAATCCAAGAGTTGCTTGATAAAGGGTCCATAAGACCAAGAACATCGCCATGTGGGTCACCAATTGTTTTAGTACCAAAGAAATATGGTAGATGTTTCATGTGTGTAGATTTCAGATCCTTGAACAAGATTACGGTAAAGAATTGTTACCCTCTTCCTCAAATTGATGATTTTCTCGATCAGTTGAAATATGTTGTTTATTTCACTAAGTTGGACTTGAGAAGTGGCTATCATCGTTGCTGAAGGAGACATATGGAAGACAACCTTCAAAACAAAGAAAGGTTTGTTTGAATGGTTAATTATGCCTTTTGGCTTTGTATGTCTTAAAGCCTTTTCTTGATTATTTTGTGATTGTCTACTTAGATGACATATTTATATTCAGTAAAACCTATGAAGAACATGTCAGGAATGTTAGACAAGTCTTAAGTGTATTGAAGAAAGAAAAGTTGTTTTTAAATATGTCTAAATGTGAATTTGGAAAGACCTCATTAGTGTATTTGGGACATATTGTTGGAGGAGGTGAATTGAAGATAGATCCCTCAAAGGTTAGAGTCATTGTAGATTGGCATAAGCCTAATAATGTAACTGAGGTTAGAATATGTTTGGCAATAGCCCAATATTGGAGAAAGTTCATTTCTAGCTTTTCTTCAATTGTAGCTCCATTACATGCCTTGACAAGTGTGAAGCATGTTTTTCAGTGGGGAGGCAAGTAGCATAAATCCTTCGATGCATTGAAGGAAAGAATCAACACAACTCCAATTCTTACACTTCCTGATTTAAGACAACCATTTGACATGCAAACAGATGTAAGTGACTATTCCACGGGAGAGGTCTTGATACAACATGGTAAGGCCATATGTTATCATTATGAAACTTTTAATGGTGCAATGGTTAACTATCCTACATATGATAGGGAACTGTATGCATTGGTGCAAAGAGTGAAAAATTGTGTTAGAGTCCTATAGTGATAGGATTCATAATTTTGAATTGGCTGAGGTTAAATCTTGTAATATTGTACATACCTTTACTTTCTGCAAATGTTTTCCATATTAAAAAATAAAAAAATGTAAATAGGGTATGTCCTAAATGAAATATCAAAGGACAAAAATAATAAGAAAAGATCAAAAAATGAAAAAATATGAACCCCAAACAAAAACACATCATGAAAGTGTGCAAGTCCAAGTGCCACTACTCTTTACTTTACTGTCTAAAATAATGGTTGTGTGAAACTTTTCATACATACCACAACCCATGATAGTCAAACTTTTTAATCTTGACTACTTCATGCTTTGACTTTCATGTTTATAGTTAGAGAATAAAGATCTGGCCAAACAGTTTAATCTTGGCAGATCAGTAGATAGGTAGAGAAATAAAAGGAGCTCATCAGTTTAATCTGAGCCCTTGGAAGATATAAGGTTAGAAGTAGATAGTTTGTTTCATAAAAGAAAAAGGAAAGAAAAGGGTTTGCTAGCTTAAGTGCACCCAATAAAGTGAAGAAAAAATGTTAGGGTAAGTAGAAGAAAGGTTGCAGAAATACAAGCTATTTGAGGCATAAGCACATCTATCATGTTTAATCATGTGTTTCAGTGTGCAGGAGCAATTATGAAAGAAAAGGGATGCTCATAAGTTCATTTGGTTAACTTCTCCCATTCCATTTCACCCCTCACTACATACTTACTAATTTCCCCTTTTACCACTTCATTTCTTATGTAAACCCCTTTTCCCTTCATTTTCACCCTTCCCCTTGGTTTCACACATTCCCTAGAAAATTACCATCCAAATTCATTCCCCTACCCAAAAAGTCCCTTTTTCCCTAGTGTGAAACCCTTTTCCCCATGCGAAAAATCATTTTCCATTTATTAATTTCCCTAAAAACCCACTAAAACCTCTTATCCTAACTATTATTCCCCCCTCCGCATTATAAAATTAAGCCTCCACCAAACCCATTTAACCCTGCAAATTCACTTTTATCCATTATACTCCATAAACCCGCAATATAGAATAACCCCACAATTATACATTGATTAATTACACTTAGATGTAATTAAACCCTAGGCCCCACTAAATGTCTCCCCCATCTCCCACCATGCATCTCCACCACATGATGGACGTTGGGTCATGCACCCCTAGATCCTACAGCCCTCGCCCATATCGCGCCCATTCATCTCTCGACCTTTACCGGCCCAAGAGCACGTGATATGGGTGGTATTTCTCAGGCCCCCTTGGGTTATGTGGCGGCACCACGTTAAGTCGCGTGCTCTCAGAAAAATACCACCCATCGCTCAAAAGCAGTGTGATGGCTCCCTAAATCGCCTCCCCACCAAAAGCAAAACCGTTGACTGTTTAATAACTTAATCTCGCGCCAATTTCTAACCATTCCCGGTTAAAAGCCTGCAGACCCCTAGTTTCACTCTTTTCGCTCATTTTCTCTGTGAAAGCGTCCTAAGCTTTCCTGCGCCCCCGAGCTTCTGCAACTGGTTCCGACCACCAATTGCCTCCCGAACACGCTCCGGAAGCCCAGTTCAGCCCTCCAATGCACGATTGAAGCCACAAAACCCTCTGCAGCCACCATTCAAAACCAGTTTGCATATTGAACCATAAATTCCAGGTATTTCAACAGAGAACCAGAATGGCCCTCTCAGTTTAAAACGTACATTGAATTCAAAAAATAATTAATTGAATTTAATTGATTTCCCTTTGAATTGAGAGTATTTCCCCCTAAAATACCAAAACCCCTATCCTGCAAACTGCCAATACCCTATCTCTGAACTAGACACATTCAGACTTCATTTCCACAAGCTGTATAAGCCCAATTCCCACATTTTATCACAAATATGGCTACCCCGACCTCTCTCGATGTCAGACCTGTATCAAACCCTCACTTGGACATTGACCATTTGGCCTTGGTAGACAGGGATTTCCAAATTAAAGACACAGCCACTCCAGGCCACCTTCTAAGAATCCACTGTTGGAGTAAGGATAGGTTCCTAAACCATGTTGATGACATCAACCTTTGGGAATCCAATTTGCCCAAGTATACATTCCCAGAAGTTCACCCATTCCCATACATTGTACATTTTTGTCATGCCTATTATGTTCCAAGCCAAAGGGCTATTGAGGCACCAAACCATGAGTTATTATTCACCATTATTGCTGAATCCATCAACCAGATGCTGCAAATCCAGCCTAGTCCTAATCTAACTCCTTTGTCCATTGGAAACATGTTTGACTTGTACATCACACTGGACCCAGTCAAAATCAAACAAATTTTCCAGAATTTCATCATTGAGGAACGCCATACTCCTACAGACATTCCACCCTATGCTACCACTATTTTTTTAGAGACTGGCAGGAGAATAATCACCATGCTCTCATGCATCCTAGGATACACATCAGATGAGCATGTGGATGAGGTCATCATGGCCTTCTTGTCCATTTTCACTCCAGGCAAGCCTCCTGCTATTATGTATGATTATGCTCAGTTCATTGCAGACAGAATGCATGAACAATTCACTAGATTGCCCACTGAAAGAGTTTTCAAATACTCTTCAGTGTTGTTTCATATGTTCTTGTATTACCAGACAGATAAGTTCCCTTTGAGGATCCAGAAATTGGACACCAAGGGAAAGGAGAGATCAGTCATCTACTGGACACCCTTGGTCCACAAGTTTTCCACATCATTCACCTACAAAGACTTCATAGATTCTTTTGTGTACCTAGTCATGAACATGTTGACTTCTAAGACTCAGCCTAGAATCATCCCAGAGATTAAGAGAGTAATGCAATTATCCAAGAACAACATTGTGGGAGATTGGTACTTATACCAAAACCACACCGAGATTAGAATTTATGGTATGGAGCTAGCCCCCTATAAGTTTCCCAAATACCTCCCTATGAGGATATTTTCTCTTGAGTACTTCAGGCAAATCATCAGCTCTGATGAGATCCACTTCCTAGCTTATAGGAAGAAAACCCAGTTCAAAGTGAAGAACCAAATGGGCCCATTTATTTGCAACAATAGAGAGGCTGGACTAGAGGCCGACAGGTTACTTCAACTAATGAAATTCAGAAACAGTTTCATCTGGCACTATGACCCTCATGGGGTCATAAACAAGCTCAGACTCAAGGTCAAGTTGGGAGCATACATCCACCACCCAAGGCCTAACATTGAACAGTTTGCTAACCAAGATGAGTGGGTGGAGAACACTTTGATTGACATGGACAACATTGTTGTGGATGTAGAGAACACCCTTATTGATTTGGAAAGACAATTTGATCACAACTCTTTCCTGTAGGTTCCAAAACAAGGAGGGCCAATGAATATTCCTCCTATCATATAGACTTCACTAAATGAGGAGAAGAATCCTAACAGGAGCAAGGATGAGGCATCTAGCTCTGCCATGGAGACTACTAATGAGCTGGTTGAGCAAATCAAGAGGCCCAAGTTGAATCATGTCTTTGAATAGGGGGATAACATTGCATCAGAGGAAATAATTGACATTGAGGCAACGGGACAGAAAGGTAAAGGATTAGCTGCATCAGAGGAAACACAGCAGCCCTCAACATCCAACACACAGTTGATAGATAGACAACAGAGTATGGAGATTTCTTCCTATGTCAGGCCAGCTGACAAGGAAAAGGATATCAAAGATAGATTTAAAGAGATAAAGATGAGGAATGAGAGACTGAAGGCAGAGACATATGCCCAATACCTCAAGCTCACACCACCAAACCAAACTAGACTAATGTCAACCTTTGACATCAAAGAAGGAAAAATGCAAGTCTCATTTTTGCAGCCTACTGTACAGCAACTGAAGACCTCAGCAGACTACAAGAAGACAAATTTTGAGGTCTTGGCGAGGGATGTTCATCCCATTGATCAGATAGAGTTTCACAAGAAGGCTAGAGAAATGATCTACTCCACCATCACGGCAAAGGCCATCGCTGCTTACAAGCTGCAGGATTCATTGGACAGTGTAACAACTCAGTACAAGCTGGAGAAAGCCTCTTCACAGGCTAAAGACACTAGGATAAAGTACTTGGAGGACTTGGTTATTGAACTGGGCCATGACCCAAGTGATGTTAAGGCCACAGAGAAACTAATCAAAAAGAAGAATGAGGACATAACATCCCTCAAGAAACAGCTCAAGTTGCCTCATTTGCAACACCCACAGACAAAGGAAGTCCTAGAAAGCTAGAACAATCATGAGGAAATGATGGACTTGGTGTTGCAACTGAATGACCAGTTAAAGGAGATGGAGAAGGAGTTGGATATCTTGATTCAACTCAAACAAGCTAGTATTGATAATTCTCCTGCAACTATCATTCCAACACTGGCCATAGCTGTACCTTCTAATTTGGCAGTAGCATTAGCTCCCACGGCTCCAATGGCCACTGCACTACCGACATCTGCACCGAATACATCAGCAATAGGATCAACAGCAACAACCTCCACAAGTGATGAAGCAAATAGGTTGGTCAAAGCAATGGAAGAAATGTCCATTCAAACCAATGAGATGATCAAACTTAAGGAGAAAGTCACCAGCCTTGAGACAAATTGCAAAATCTCCCAGATCATGCATAAAGAAGAGCAGCAAAAGGCTACAAGCATGAATGAAAGGATAAAAAGCCTGGAAAAAGAATTGACATTGAGTGAACCTATAGGTAAGGCTAAAGAACAACTATGGGCCAATATCATTGACTTTGTCAATGATATTTGGCCATCCATCCAGGTCATTGTTTAACATTTTGATTTTATTAAGCAAGCTACAGAAGCCATTGAAAGGGTTAAAGCAGAATTGGGAGATATACCAAAGGAAGCAGAAAGAATCATCCACTTCCTCAACTCCAAGAATAAGAATGAACTGCAAGAAATAGAGATACCTGACAGGATAGGTATAATTTTGGAAGTTATAAAATTCCTCACTAAGAGGAATTTGATGTTGAATTTAGAAGATAAGTGTTAAAACATGCAACTAGCCATTGACAGGTTCATGGATAAGTTCGAACTTTTGAAGGAAAAGGGATTACCTAATCCCTTAGTTATAAATGATAAGCTAATGACATAGACAGATTACAACAAGAAGATCAGGGAAGTGGCCAGAGAATAGGTAATCACTTCATCCATGAAGGGCATGCCAACAGGTAAAGTGTTCTACCAAACTTTTGAAAACTTGTTTTACCTCCAGCATGAGGTAAAACACCTATTTATTAATAAGCCTACTTTTGCCAAATATACAGAGGCAGATGAAATATACAGAAAAATTCTCAATATCCAATTACCAGATGAAGAAAGATGGGAAAAACTGAATGATTTACTATAGTAAATACATAGTAAAAATATAAATGTACAATAAAAAGTAAAACAACATAGTAAAAGGATATTGACAAGTCAGCAAGGTTAAAGTGTATCAGATGAAAGAGTATCAAATGAAGGGTTAAAGTAAAACAGAACATCCAGCGTGAAGACCAAATAGCTAAGCAGCGTAAAGGGCAGAAAATCAAAGGGCAAGCTAGCAGAACCTAAATAACGGGGAAAACAAGCAGCAGTTCAATAACTGTCTCTATCTTCTTGCATGAAAATATTTATTTTTCCTAGATTAGTTCTCAATGCAGTTTGAGATATTTTGTAATTCCTTTTGTACAAATACTTCAAAATTTGAATTATTAGGGTGTGGATTATTTTACATTTGTAGAGTTATTTTGATCTTAAACTTAAGGGTGATTGTACCATTTTCAAGTCAACAAACTGGAGCAAGTAATAAAAGCATTTCGTTACAGGATTCATGAGATGAGCCATTTGTAGTGAAGTATCCTCTTTGTTTGATATTTTTACCTTCTTATGTGTTTCATAATCTTAAATGTGTTCTAAATTTGAATGAATTAACTGGAGATATCACTCAGAATTTTTTTAAGTACACTATGTTTTGCACAGTTAGTCATTTACATGTTTTCCTCTGATACCTAGATTTGAGAACCCTTAATTGCTCTCCCATCCCGGTTGACTTCTTTCATTCCTTCTAGAGTCTAGCCTAGGGAACCCTTAATTGCTCCCTGGATCCGATTTGAAACCATTCCACCATTTAGCCTTTGAGATCTGCAGTAACTCATCTATATTGCCTTGTAGACACTGTTTTTAGAACTGAATCCAGTCTTGTTTGTCTGACATTAGACTCCATAGCCCAATGGTAAAATCCAAACCTCTGTTCATCTAAGTAAAGTGATCCCACCACCCAATTTCAAAACAAAACCCAAGTGCAAGCAATAACTAGCCTAAAATCATCTTAACTAAAACAAAGTTAAATTATAAAGAGAGAGCCCTCTTTGAGCATCAGGAAGGCTAGGTCCTGATCTCCAAAAGTGGTTTGTGGTTACCTTTGAATTTTCTTTCTTCATTAACTTCAAAAGAAATATCAGAGTGATAACAAAGTGGAAACACTATTTTATGGGAAAGGAAACTATCAATCATAGTGATCATCAACCATTGCAATACTTGCAATCACAAACTAAGCTACAACAAGCGAGGCATTTCAGATGGATGGGTTTCTTGCATCAATCCCACTTGGTGATAAGGTATAATAAAGGTATCTATAACAAGGTTTCTGACATGCTTTCTAGACCAATTGTTAGTGCTTCAATTATTCTTAAGCATAATTCTATCATGCATGAGAGCTATGTTGAACAATATGCTTTAGATAATGATTTTAAAGGTGTATATGCAACTTTATGTCAAGGAAACAAAGTAGAGGAATTGGATTACCATGTGCATGATAAAATTTTGTATCATGTTGGAAATCTATGCATTCCACAGGGTGAAAGAGTCAACATCATATGGGAAGCACATACTTCTCTTATTGTTGGCCATTTTGGTGTAGGCAAGATGGTGGCATAATTACAAAGGTACTTTTATTGGCCTAGAATAAATGAAACTATGTCACGATGTGTAAGAGGATGTTATTTATGTGCTACAAGTAAGCCTAGAAAGTTAGGATTGTATACTCCACTTCCAGCTCCTTCCCGTCCTTGGGAAAGTGTTTCTATGGGATTTGTAGGAGGACTGCCTATGTCTAAAAAAATCATGATTATCTTTATGTTGTGGTGGATCATTTCAACAAGATGTGTATTTTGATGCCTTGTAAGAAGCAGGTTACAGCTGAGCAAACTGCATAGATGTTCTTTCAACATGTATGGGTACATTTTGGGTCTCCCAAATCCATTATTTCTAATTAAGATTCTCTATTTGTCAGGAACTTTTGGTTAATATTATGGGGACTCATGGACACTAAGTTGAAAAAGAGTACAACATTCCATCCACAGACCAATGGTTAGACAGAAGTGGCGAACAAAATGGTAGTACATCTTCTTCGTGGTTATTGCAGCAAGCATCCTAAGCTTTGGGATGAACACTTACACTACATTCGACATGCTTATAATTGGGAAAAGCATTCACTGACTCAAACATCTCCATTTGAGGCATGCTTTGGTTACTTGCCAAAATCTCCTTTAGATTTTATCTTTGGCAAATATGTTGCTATCGATGGTCATAGTGACACTGATAAGGATAAGCAATTCATTGAACAAGTTCAATTGCTGCATCAAATGGTTTAAGAACAATTGGAAAAGAGCCAAGCCAAGTGAAAAACAAGGCATGATAAGCATCGTGTGGACCATAGTTTTTAGGTTGGAGATGAAGTTTGGCTTTACATTAGCAAGGAGAGGCTTAAGGGAGAAGGTAAAAAACTGAAACCAATAAGGTATGGACCTTTTAAGATTCTAGAAAAGATTGGTAATAATGCCTTCTAGTTGGATTTGCCTCCATATATGCAAATTTATGCAGTTGTTAATGTTGAGAATTTGAGATTATATGAGCCTCCTTTGATTGATGATCAAGGAGAGCATGTTAAGGTTCCTTCACTAGAATATTTCTCTCTAGAATTTCTTGAAGAATTACAGCAAGACACCATCCTTGACAAAAGAACACGAACTTCAAAACGAGGGAATGTGGAGCACCTTCATTTTGGACTCAAAAGCAAAAATCCAAGAAAAGTAAAATGGATTGAGTTTGGAAGGGTGAGGGAAATGTACCCTCATTTGTTTTTTGACTAAAATTAGTATTTTGGAGGTCCAAAAGCTTCCAATGGGGAGGAGTGATCTAATGGATTAGTAAAGTGCTCAAAATTAAAATTTCTCAAAAGTGCTAAAAACCTATACCAGTGCGTATATATCGAGAACCTGACTCTAACGCAACTTGAATCACTCAAAACTGATATCATATGCTCCAGATATCTCATTCTGATCAATTTCCCAAATAGGGAAAAAATTTGCAGATTGGTTGCAAAACTGCTGACTGGGTAGTCCGTATGTTGACTGGGAAAGGTGACTGGGTAGGGTGACTAGACATATTGGGCCAATGGTAGGTTGACAAGTGTCCAAGTGTGGTTGGTTCAAATTTTGGTGATTTTTGATTGGTGGTTGTATTTTTGTGTTGGACCAATGGGGGAATGCCATGTGGCCCAATCATGGGCTGCCACGTGGCAGCCCGGGGGTCCACTAAAATTTTGGGTTGAGGCCAAACTGCAACTGGCCAAATTCGAACGCAGAACCCTTTATCTGGCAGCAAGGCACCTTATAGCCAAGCCACCAGTGTCACTTAACTATATTGGTGGCATGATTCTATTTAAAGTTTAACCGTTAAACATTTGGGGGACGGGGTCAGGGCTAAGCCCTGGCCCCCGGTTATCCCATGCCCACAGGACCATAGGTAGGGGAGCTAGGGTCATAGGCTTAGCCTTGGCCCCAGGCTTCAGTACCCGTGGTAAAAACCACAGGACCACAACCAAACAACAACATGAGCCAACAGGAAAGGGCACAAAGATGGGGACCACCCTTGGGTCACATTATGCCACCATATATCTAACAACGGAGGGCTAGATGGAGGCTATTACAATGGGTGCGTAAAGTTTGGAATGACCCTGGTTATATGCCACACATGGAACCAACAATAAGGTGCCAGGGGCTATGCCAACGAGGGTGGGCGATTAGCCCCGGCCCTTGGGCGCATGGCCCCATGTGGCCCTAGTTTTCCGCCCAAGGCCTTACTGCGTAAATCAAACAAGCAACATTTTGCACAATTTTCGGCACGAATTTTTCCTGCGCTAGGAAAAATTATCGTTCGACACGCCCTTGAAAGGCCAAAATCATATATCAGTTAGCAATCTAGTGCAATTTGTGGTGCAGTTAGGAGAAGAAACTTTGGGAGAGCATAACTTCTTCAGTTTTTGGCCAAATCGAGCCCAACAAGAGCCCAGTTAAGGGTTTTTGACAATTTTGAAGCCATTGGAGACATAATATTTACATTCTAAGCACTGTAAATCCATGTAAACATAAATTTGAGCACTTAATGTAAGAGGCCCATCATTGGAAGCTCGACCAGGAAATGTAGACCAGGAGATGTAGCCCAGGAGAGGGGTGAACTCCTTTATCATTTTTGTTGTTATGTGTTTTTTATATGGTATATTGTCTCTGTTTTATGCTATTAACTAAGTTTAAAAACCATAATTTTATGTGTTTTCACAGTGATCCATTGCCTAAATATATAAAATTTTACTTTTAGTTTTTCCATCACCTTCAAGTTTACGTTACAGATCATTAGAGAGTTGGTATGTGATATACATTGAATTTACTTGTGAGTTGAATTTTATAAGCATATATATGTTGAGGCATGCTAGTTTGAAATCTTATATGTGATGGGATTTGTTTTATGGAGGAGGTGGTATATATATATGGTAATATATTCATATATGTAGATGGATATATCGTGATGAGTCGCTCCTTTTACGTATATGTGTCTTGAACTATGTCCCTTTCAATTACGGGTTGCTATGCATTGAAGCCTTATTCTAGCATTGATTTTTAGTTAATGTAATTTATTTTTGATAATTTTTTGGAGACAAGTTGTATGGTAGTCTACTATTCATAGCATAGTTCAAAATTTCATTTCATAATTAATTTACTCATCTTTAAAGTTGGAGTAGCTCTCTCTCTAGAAAAGAGAACTACCATGAATGGTCCAAAAAGATAAAAAAAACCCTCATATTCAATTAATTATACAAAGGGTTTTGTGAAGGAGAAGTTAGGAATCCTCTTGAAAACCCCACTTCAGACAAAGAGTTCGTCATATGGGACAAAAAGAACAACAAGGCCCATGCCTCGATTGCAACACAAATCAATGAATAGGTGAGTCGTCATATTGCACCATTTACAAATGTATTTGAAGCCTTAAAGAAGTTGAAAGACGTATATGACTCACACTATGAGCTTGAAGTAGTCCAATTAATGATCAAATTGTTTAATCTATAATTGAAAAATGATAACCCCCTTGCCATAACCTCCCAAATGAGAGTTATTATCCATGATATATAAGCTACTGGAGTTAAAATAGATGTTCCTCTCACAACTTTCATCAAGGCATTTTATCCCACGTATTCTATTTATTTTGAGTCATTACAAGCCAATGGAAAACTTAAGGAGATTTCCTTTGATTCTCTTGTGGAGAATTTTGTTGAAAGAGAGAAATATTTTTGGAAGAAGAGGACAACTTCTCAGTCTTCTGAAGAATTTGTGTTCCTTGCACAAAAAGAGAAGAATCAGTCACAAGATTTTTCTAGAGGAAGAGGTGGTAGAACAGGACATGGAAGGAAGAATAATAGAGGCAGGGGAGCAAACATTACCAAGGAGGATGACCTGATCTTCATTGTGTATGGTGAAACAAAAATTGGCATTATTCTTATATATGTAAGCTTTCTTGGGATATAATCAGAAAATAAAGGAATGAAGAGAGAGGAAAATCACCATATCTAGGGAAAGGTAAAGCACCTGAATCTGCTCATTATATTGCAATACGTTACAATTTTGGAGTAACTGAAGTCTTAGTTAATGATTCACTTGCTTTGTGGAAAGATGCATGAATTCTCGATTCAGGAGTAACTTGCCACATGATCTTTCGAAGATATTTATTTGAAGAATTCAATGACAATGTAGATGGAGAAATATACTTTGCAAACAAGTCAAAACTCAAGCAATTTGGACTTGGAACCATTAGGCTCAAATTGTTTGGTCTCCCTAACTTTCTTATACATGATGTTTTTTACCTCCCAAAGTTGTAGAGAAACTTGTTGTCATTGGTTCACATGCGCTATCAAGGACACTCCATTCACATGTTTGATGCTAAGGTTTAGGTGAAAAAAGCATCAACCAACTCACTTGAACTTGCAAGGAACCTATGCTCTTGCACAAAACTTTGCATACAATTCTCAATATGATGAAGGCACACTGCCATCCAGTCTCTTATGGCATGCTAGATTTGGACATCTAAATTATGATAGACTTCGTCTATTGAAGAGAAATGGTGTTATTGGTTTTCCCACTATTCCTAGTAAACTTAAGCAATGTGATGCTTGTAGCTTAGGAAAACACAAAAAAACAATATTTTCATGATTCTCATTCTAGAGCACATAGAAAGATTGAAATGATTCATTATGGATTATGCGGGCCTATACCCGTTCCTTCTATAAATGGAATGAATACATAATGAATTTTATTGATGACTATACCAAAATGTGTTGAGTATATCTTTTGAAGAACAAATTTGAAGCTTTTGAAACTTTCAAAATCTTTCATGCATGGATTGAAAATGATACAGAATCTCATATTGGATCTATACTAATAATGGAAAAGAATATACTTCAAATGAATTTGAAAACTATCTTCGCCAACATGGAATCAAAACATCAAATAATTGTGCCTTATAATCCTCAACAAAATAGTGTAGATGAAATAATTAACATGACAATATTAAATATGGTACGTTCAATGATGTTTTTAAAAAATGTAAAGTTGATGTTTTGGGATAATGTAGTTCTATGTGTAGTGTATATTAAGTATAGGATTCCATCTCATGCTCTAAAAAACAAGACTCCCTATGAAATGTGTTATGGCCACATTCCTTTGGTGAGGCATCTCAGGGTTTCTGGTTCCACTTATTATGCCTTAATACTTAATGAATAAAGAAAGAAACTTGGTGCAAGGAGATGGAAATGTATCTTCTTGGAGTACTCAGATAACTCCAAATCTTATCGTCTCTGTGATGAATTAAATGAGAAGTTTATAATGTCTAGAGTTCTAATTTTTCTTGAATCTTCCAAGACTAACAATGTTTTTGAGTGGCAACTTGATCGCTTGGACAAATTCGGGAATGCAAAATATTTTCAATAATTTGATAATGAGATTCCACATATTGAAGGGGGGATCCCTATCCTTAACCAATCTATGGAATCTCCTTTTGAATAGCTCTCTCACCCTCATGAAACTCCAGGCACTGATCAGGAAGACACTTTGAGTGATGTGATTGAGAGAATTGGAAGGATAAATATTGATTTAGCCCCATATCAGTCAACTGAACATCATGTGCCATCTTAGACATTTCCTCCAAAATGTATCACAAAGATACTTGAAATTGTTCATCCCGATGAGGTTGGAAAGACAGGAACAAGAGGCTCTACTAGACAAAATGGAGGTGATGCAGACAATTTTGATTCACCTATTGATACAAATATTTCTTATGATTGTGAATTAAATTTTTCTATATATTTTGAACCAAATTCCTTCAAAGAACTTTCTTCTCGTGATGAATGGAAAGAAGAAATGTAGAACAAGTATGATGCTCTGATAAAGAATGGAAACTAGAAGCTGGTGGACCCTCCATTGGGAGCCAAATGAATTGGCTGCAAGTGGATCTTTAAGAACAAGTATGAAGCAGATGGCTCACTTGAGAAGCATAAAGCTAGGCTTGTGGAAAAAAAAATTTCACAAAAGGAAGGGGTTGATTATGAGGATACTTCCCCCCCACAACAAAATGGGCTACTATCGAGTCTCTATTTTCCTTGGTAGCTTAGAATGGTTGGAAAGTCCATCAAATGGATGTAAAAAAGGATTTCTTCAATGAAGATCTAAAAGATAATGTTTTTATGTCTCAACCAAAAGGATTTATTGTGAAGGGATAAGAGCACAAAGTATGTAAGCTTGTCAAATCCTTGTATGACCTCAAACAAGCACCATGAGCCTGGTACGAGAAATTGACTAAGCATCTTTTGAAACTAAATTTCAAATACTATGATCTTGCTTATGTAACTTTGCTTTTCAAGAAAGTTAGAAAATTTGTTGAATATCTTGTGGTGTATGTAGATGATCCACTGATGATAGGGAACAATGAAAATTACATTGCATCCATAAATAAAGAATTGAGAAAATGTTTTGAGATAACAAATTTGGGATATGTTCACGACTATTTGGGTATTGAAGTAATCCAACATCTGAAGTTTATATTCCTCTCTCAAAATAAGTACATTGGATATTTTTTGAACGAATTTGGCATGGTTAAGTGAAATTCTTTAACCACTCCAATGGAAAAAATTTAAATCTCACATCTAGAAGGAAATGAATTTGAGAATGAAATAAATTACAGACAACCCATAGGAAGTATTAACTTCTTGATCACTACCAGATTGAACATTTCATTTTTTCTTGGAATCCTCTCCAAGTTTATGAAAGAACCTTGTGAGGGTCATTGTTCTGCTACAAAAAGAGTTTTAAGGTACTTGAAGGTAACTCAAGACTTTGGACTCAAGTATACACAGGTGGATGACTTCAACTTGATTGGATACTCTGATTCATATTTTGATGGTGATAGAGAAAATGGAGTATCTACTTCAAGTTATGTTATGAGTCTTGGAGCATGAGCTATCTCCTGGAGATCACACGAACAATCAGTTCCAATAGATTCCACAATTGAGGAAAAATATGTGCCACTTGTAGAAGTAATGATGGAAATTGTGTAGCTCAGGAAAATTCTTGAAGATTTGCAGGAGAAACAAGTTCATTATACTTCCCTTTTGATTGAAAATATTTATGCAATAAAGTTGGCCAAGAATTCAAAGTTCCCTGATCAAACCAAGCATATCATTACAAAGTATCATTTGATGCAACATCATGTTGAGGCCAAATGTTATGCAACCAGCTCACAAAAAGATACATCAACGACTTAAAAAGTATCCTCTTCGAGGGGGAAGCATCCTTTACATTACATAAATGAACAATTCTTGGATGATACAAATGACAATACCTCCTTTATATATATAGGACTCTAAGGGGTCACAATATAATCAGAGCCCACATAAAAATAATAATGTAAGGGCACAATGATAACAATAGTGAGCTTCTATCTGGCACAACAATAAAAATATGGTAGCTACACGGGCACAAAAATAACAATAAGGGGGCTACACTAACAATAAAAATAATGGGGATACACTAATATTATAGGTACCTAACATGCTCCTCTCATTCAAAAAAGTGTTTTCCTCAACGCTTGAGTAGTTCTAGATGCTTTTGTATAAAATTCTCATCCTTCCATGTGGAATCTTCAGCAGGTAAGTTCTTCCACTTAATGAGATACTCTGAAATTGATTGATTTTGCAGTTGTCAGGTTCTTGTTTCCGTGACTACTTTAGGCTCAAATATGATTTTTCCTTTTTCATCAAGTTCTGACAACACTATTTGAACTGGAAGCTTGTCACCAATAACCTTATTTAAGTATGAAACATGGAAAACTGGGTGTAGTCGAGAAGATGCAGGCAACTCTAATTTGTATGCCATAGTACCAATCTTTTGCAGCACCTTGTAAGGACCGTAGTACTTGGATGATAATTTATTATCCTTCTTAGCTTTCTTGAGAGACATCTTTTTGCATGTTTGTAGCCGTAATAATACCCAGTCACCTACATCAACACTTATTTCACTGCAATGTTGATATGCCTATTGTTTCATTCGATTTGTGCCATAGTGAGGTTATCCTTTAAGAGTTGGAGAACTTGTTGTTGATGCTTGATGTGATCTTCCACTATTTGAACCTTATAATTTTCTGTTAAAGATGATATGATGGATGGTGGATGATATTCATATAGTGCCATAAATGGGGTTATTTTTGTTGCAGTATGGAAGGAAGTGTTATACCACCATTCAGCAAGAGGTAACCACTTGATCCATTGTGTTTGTTTATCAGATACAAATCAACGAAGATATCCTTCCAAACATTTGTTCACTATCTCAGTTTTCCCATCACAATGAGGATTATAAGATGAGCTATGAGCTAATTGAATACCAAGACAAGAAAATAATTTTGTCCAAAAAATTTCAGTGAAAATGAGATCTCTGTCACTTACTATAATCTTTGGGTTTCCATGAAACTTTTGAATTGTTTCCATAAATGTAGTGGAAACGATGTTGGCTTTAAAAGGATGAGATAATGCACAAAAGTGTGCATACTTGGTAAGTCTATCAACTACCACCATGATGACACTCTTTCCTTTAGACTTGGGTAAACTTATGATAAAATCCATTGATACCTCCTCCCAATGCTGACTTGGAATGACTAAAGGTTGTAACAAACCTGAGGTATTAATTGTCTCAACTTTATTTTGTTGGAAAACCAAACATTCTGCCACAAACTTCTAAATATCAAATTTAAGGCCATCCCAAAAAAACCCTTCTTGACCCTATGGTAAGTTTTTAAAAATCCTAAGTTCCCTCCTAAGGGAGAGGTGTGCAATTCCAAAAGAATATTTTGTTTGAGTTGGGAGTTCTTACAAAGATATAAGCGATCTTTGTACCATAATGAATCATTTTTCCAGCTAAATGTATCAAATGTATTGGGATCTTGCTATAACTTTTGAATGAGTGACCACATCTCTTCATCATTCTTCTATTCATCCCTTGCTTCAGTTATCCACTCAGGTTGGATAATAGAAATGACACAAAGAAATGCTTCCACATCCTCATCCTTTCTTGAGAGTGCATTTGCAACAACATTTTGCTTCCCTTTTTTGTAGATGATTTCAAATTCATAACCCAACATCTTTGTCACCCATTTTTGCTGCTCTTTTGAAGATAATATTTGTTCCAAAAAGTATTTAAGACTATCATGATCTGTTTTTACCTTGAAGTGTCTTCCCATTAGGTAAGGTCGCCATTGCTTTAGTGCATGTAGTATTTCCAACATTTCCTTCTCATAAATAGGTTTGTGTAAATACTTTCCTTTGATTGGATGAATTTCAAAAGAAATGGGTCTTCCTTCTTGCATTAAAACAACACCAATTCTATTTCCTGAGGCATCACATTCCACAATAAAAAAAATTGTGAAGTATGGCATAGCTAAGACCGGTGCTTGGAACATTGCCTCTTTAAGATGTTCAAAGGCCTTCGTTGCTTATGGAGTCCAAGAAAATGCATATTTTTTCAGTAATGATGTTAGAGGTGCTGCTATTTTCCCATATTTCTTAACAAACTTGCAATAATACCCTGTCAACCTGAGAAATCCTCGAAGATGCTTCATGGTTGTGGGGGTTTTCCATTCCTTAATGGCTTTAATTTTGTTAGGGTCTACCTTAACACCCTCATGAGATAAAATATGACCCAAATATTCCACCTCATGTACTCTTAAGAAACATTTGGAGGTTTTTTCATATAATTGTTTCTCCTCCAAAAGTTTGAGCACCCTATCAACATGCTGAACATGATCCTTCCAAGACTTGTTGTAGATTAGTATATCATCAAAAAATACTAACACAAATTTTCTATGTAAGGGTTTGAAAATGGAATTCATCAAACTTTGAAATGTGGAAGGTGCATTAGTAAGGCCAAAAGGCATGACCAAACATTCATAATGATGCTCATGATTTCTGAATGTTTTTTTTGAAATGTATCAAGTCTTCTTTCTAATTTGATTATATCCTAAACGAAGATCCGACTTGGTGAAGTAAATTTCTCCATGTAACTCATCCAACAATTCATCAGTGACAAGAATGGAAAATTTATCTTTAATAGTGAGCTTGTTGAGATCCTTATAATTAGGACACATACTCCATTATCCATCCTTATTGTGCACCAATACTACTTGAGCAGATAAAGAACTTTGACTAGGTTGAATTATACTGGCCTCTAGCATTTCTGCAACCATACATTCAATTCCACTCTTTTGGGCATAAGGATATTTGTAAGGCCTAATGTTTGGAGGAACATTTCCTAGGATTAAATGAATAGCATGATCGTGATCACAAATAGGTGGGAGGCCTTCGGGAGTCTCAAACATCTTGGAATGATTGTCCAAGACATTTTGGAGATCTGGAGAAATAGATGATTTCGATGTTTGAACCTCTAGTGAGAATAACTGTGAAATTACGCCCCATTGTTCTTTCTTCAAAAGAATTTACATGCCATTAGAGTTTATTATCTTTCTCGGTATCCATGCAATACCCCTTAATTCAACTTCCTTTCCTTACCAAAACAATTTCAAGAAAAATTCTTGAAAATTGAAAACTATCATCCCCAAATATTGTAACCATTGGAATCCTAGTACAACATCAACACCACCCACTGGAATGGAAAAAATTGGACTATTCAATACATATTCCCCCATGGTTATCTTGATATTATGGAACTTTCCAGAGCAATTTATAGTTCCTCCATTTGTAACCATGACTTGAAACTATGGTGTTAGATCTAGGAAGAAATTCAATTCCTTGGCTATCTTACAAGAATAAAATTATGGGTACTACTCGAATCAATCAACACTATTACTTTTTTCTTCTCGATATATCCTTTTATCTTGAGAGTTTCAGAAGTGGTAATTCCTACCAATGCATTACAAGATATGGTATGATTCATTTCTTCTTTCTCTAGGGTTGGTTCCTAGTGTATATCCTCCTCTTTTGATGTTTCGTGTTCCTTTTATTCCACCTCTTCACAATCTATGTGAAATAATTTCTTCTCAGCACACTTATGACCTTTAGTGTATTTTCTATCACAATTTTAACAAATCCATTTTGCTATTTTTTCCTCAAATTGTTGTGGTTTCAACCTTGTAGGTTGTGGAAGACTAGGATCATCAACACTTCCATCTTTATAGTTGTGAGTGGTAGACTTCCTTGTTTCCATAATTTTTCTTTCAACTTTTCTTGCCAGCCTGAATGCCTTCTCCAATGAATCAGGTTCTTGTTGTAGTAGCTACAAGCACCCTCCAAATTTTTTCCTTCGCTTCATTTTGGAGCCTCCCTACTAAAATTTGAGTAGCTTGTCTTACACTACCTAGGTACTTGTTCTTTCATCAAGTTTATCTTTTTTTTTACAACTTGTGTTTGGTTACTTTCTTTGATTTCTAACCACAAGCTGACCTCCCCATGACTTGGTTACAATCCGGCACTTACACATCCTTGGAAATCTGCACAATCCTAGAGGGCAACCAACCTTGCTCTTAGGAAATGTGAAGTTTAACCCAGCAGTGAGCTTCAGCTCTAGAATTGCGCAGACCCAGTTGGAAGTTTGTCTTCATCTAGGAAACTGCACAAAGCATGAGAGGCAACCAAAGCCGCTCAACCCAGGAATTGTGCAGAAGCATTCCCTCAGCAACTGTTTGATGCATGTGTCGATGTGTTGTCCGATTCCCCCCAGAAATACGCAATTTCTCCATGCATACATGGAAACCCTTCCCGAAAAAGAAAAAAAGAAAAAAGTGAAAAAGCATCCCTAAAAAATAGGGATCTATTTTTAGCAGTAAACGTTACACTTATTGCTTTTTCCTAGATTTTTGGCCTTCACATCATAAACCCTAAATCGATCAAATATATTTAATGGGCACCACCAGAGATCATTTTCACATTCAATTATGGAGAACTAGCATTCCCAAGGCATCTAGGAACCTTTGGCACAATCGGCATAACTTTTTCGAGTAAGTTTTTCTTTTCAAGTATTTTGCTTCTTTTTCTATTGCTTTTGTTTCCTTGGCTTATATGAGTGTTTCTTTTCCTATTTTATTGAATGACCACTGGTGTTTTGGTTTTTTTTATCTTGTAGAAGCGCTTTTTTAAGTTTTACATTGTCTTTCCTAAGCGTCACATGCATAGCCCAATTTTTGCACTAACGGTCACCATTGCGGTGACTCTCCCCACAAGCTTCATTGTTCTTCTATTTTACTCATTCCTGCATTTGTTTTGATTGCATGCATCAAAATTCACACATATTTGCACCATCCTTCACTCATGCATTCAGATATACTCATTTTCATGTTTCCCTTGTGCAGATCAGGGTTGTCTTGGCCTGCATCTAACTCTTCCCGGCATGCACTACGCATTTCTGGATCTCAAGGATCTACCTTGGCTCCAGGAAATGCGCATGGGCTGCTAGTGGCTGGCACCAGTTGCACACTACGTAGTTCCAGGAGATAGTCCCGAAATCTTTCCCACTGGGATTGCACAATGCGCAGTTCTAGCCAACATGCAAGGCAAACTAAACTACACATTGTGCAATTCCAGTCATCAGCAAGCCACACTGGACTACGCATTGTGTAGTTCCATTCATCATCGCCTCTTACTGGTAGTTGGGACTATGCAATGTGCAGATCCAGCTTATAGCCCCTCACCTCTAAGACCCAGATTTTTGCAATCTTGCCCAGCAGTTTCCCAGTTTGTTGCATGATCAATCCTTGAAGTTTTTTATTATTATTATTTTAAACTGACATGTACATGCCATGAGTGTCCTCTCTATCTCTAGGTACAATAATTGTTGAGAAGCTTCTCGGCGATACAAGAAACATGGTTTCCAAGAGAGTTGGATCAAAGGATATTGTAGAGAGCAACATTGGAGATGTAGTTGAATAGGTGTCAATGAACTTGCTAGTCTATGCAGACACACAATTGTTCATAGAGAAGGACATGAAGATTACATGGCAGGAAATAAAGGACATATTTGCAGGCAGCTTCAATGAATATGTGGAAGGTTGACAAGTCTATGTCAACATCCACAAGTCAAGCTTTTACAGGCTGCATGCAAGTACACCGCCTTCCCATGTGTGGACATTATTCACTGGATTGTCTCACACACTGATCCTGAGACGATGACATTGAGCAGTGCTAGTGGAACATAAATTCCTACCTTCAGGATGGAAAATTATCATCATATGTATCACTTACCAAAGCCAATGAACCGCATGGATGCACTCTTCTTCATTCCCAACAACAATGTGAAAACTAGAGACATCATGAAGTGTTGGGTAAAAGAGCCATCGAAGTTTAGGTTGACACACAATCAGGTCTACAACACTAAGTCACTCAGGAAGGCCTACCAATTCTTGATCATCTTTGCATGTTGCTTGTACGGTCAAGAGAGCACAGAGACCTTTTCGCAGAGTTGGGTGGTTGTGTTGGATTAGTTGGAAAATGAAGGAAGGTCGTTCAACTGGTCAAATATGTTGGCTCTTCAGCTGAAAGTGCATGTGACTAATGCTCGAAATCCACCTAAGGATGAGCAAGCAAGATTCTATATGTCTACATACCTTCTTGATGCAATCTGTGCCCAACAACAGTTTCCTGGCATGGGTTAGACATGGACACCATCATATGATGCTATGAACATCTATTGCAAGTTTCTCTCTGAGTGCAACTACCGAGGAGTCATGGAAAGGTTATTTGACCATTTCATCACCCCGGTTTACAAGATGATCTTTGAGCAAGATCCACCTTGCATGTCCCAAGAAGCGATGCAGGCATTTCTTAACATTGCATATTGGTATGCCTCACCCGGTGGCACCTTCATCAGGATGTTTGGTAGAGAGAAGCCTCTGCATGTGCTACCAAGGTTTGCCACGGATAAGTTGGTCATGCAAGAGGTTGTATATCACATCTCCATAGGGTTATCGGTAGGATTGCACAGGAGGAAGAAGGCACCATGGTCTGCTCTTCCTTTTCAGATTGGATTGTATGAGATCCAAAGCTTGAAGGATGTGGATGTTGAGGCTAGAGACTTGAATAAGTTTGAATTTGTCACCAAGAATTTCAATCCGTATGATAACCACTGCATATGCAAGAACCACTGTGCGAAGGTGTATTATCCATGGATCCACGAGGCATGTCATTGGCTAAAGGAAGACCCTTGGAGGTATTGCTACAACTCCTATAGGCTTAATGAATGTTGAGATGGGGTCCCCTAGGGTCAATTTTGGGGCAGAAGCCCAAGGTTTGTTGTATAAAGATGTAAAGTCTCTGCAAATTGTGGTCACGGAGCGCGTAGTTAGTTAAAGAATCATAAAGGTTTTTACCCTTATTTATGTAAGTTGAGTCACCTTTTTAGGATCTACCCATGGTCCGCGGACTATGGGATTGTATAAATAGGTGTGTCTTATGATGTCTAAGGAAGAGGGGAAAAAAGGAAGTTTTTTCTATGGGAGAAGTCTAGGGGGTTAGCAGAGAAGAGTAGGAAGAAAGGATATGCAGCTATGTGTGCAGAGGCCTAGAGTAGAGTCTGCAGCTGAGTGCACAGACCCCTGCAGCTGAGTGTGCAAGGAAGTTTGAGTCTGTAAGCTAAACTAAATATTAATAAAGAAGATTGTTGCAGAATACCCATGTTTATCTCTTTACTTTTGTTTATATGAATGCGCTTTATGTTGTAATGGGTTTATGAAATAATGATGCATTGATGCATGACTTTACACGATTTATATCGTTATATGAACACAATTGAAGTTGATTTTTTATGTGAAGATTATCTTGTTGTATGTTAAATTTATCAAACAATTAGGCCGATTCGAGTAATTGCTGGATTAATAGTAATATTTGATGTGCGTAAGTAGCTGATTAGTCTATTCAAGGTCCGCGAAAGACATTCATAGACCTTTGCGGAGGTCTAGAGGTTGATTAAAGGGAGTTATATCGATAATCCATAAAGGCTTATCGATCTACGTGAAGCCAGATTTAGGGCATAAAATGACATCATGCTGATATCTAGGTGCGGAAACTTAGTTCCATCATCCCCCCATACTGCTTCGAGTGAGACTTTAGTCTGCGCTCTGTGGATTGATTCTGAAAGGGCCAGTAGTGTAGGGATTTGTTTGGCACAACTAACTCTGAACCTAGGTCAAGACCCACTAAGCCAACAGATGGTTCTGTTGTCAGGAATGGGATCTACATAAAGAGATGTGTGATGTCGCATCATTGGAATCTGACAAAGAAAAAATTGAGAAGTGGTTGGATGGAAAGATCCATGAATTCGCGGTGCAAGAAAATAGAAATCCACACGTGAAAAAAGAACATTGGCTAGATAGGTATCTATACACATAAATACATGAAATCTTCTTCTTCACCTTCCTGGTCGAACTGTACGAGTGGATCGCTAAATTGGTAGACGACCAAGGAAAGTGGAGGCTTGACAGTCTAATAGTGTGGACCCCGGATCTAGTGCCAAGGTTGGAAGCTTCTGAAGATAAGATCCCACACACTGTCGATCACTGGCTTGATCAAGTCATAGGAGGATCTATGACAAAATTCGCGGTTGATACCTCAGTCAACTACAGTGAAGCAGAGCGGCGCTTTTTCAAAGGATCGCGATGTAAGTATTTGAAATCTTTGAATACTTGGATTAAAATGCTCTTGTGTGAAAAAGCGGGTTATGCCACTGCCTTGATGTTTGGATATACGTGAAGTGGATGATTCTTTAGAAATCTAGAGAGAGAAGGTCTTGAATATAGCCCGTTGATAGAACCTCCTTCGAGTGACAATGAGGGAGCGGTACAGGCCTCATCACGAAGCATTATACAGTTGATAAAGTAGGTTAGTCTGTGAATACCTCATCCGCCCACACCGCCTCCACCTTCACCTCCACAACATACACCTTCACCCACACCACCACCACCTTTGCCACTGTTCAGTATGTCAAATACCATGAAGTTTCCCATTTTTAAGGGCTTGGGAAGTGAGGACCCAGATCATTTTTGGTTCATTGCGAAGGTTGTATGGATGGCATAGAATATTACAGATGATCATATAAATAAGGCACAGTTGGTTACTGCTCTACAAGATTGCGCATTGACATGGTACATTAAGTACTACACTAATAACCCATTGGCATCATTAGCAGACACTCAAACTGCTCTGAATAAGGAATTCAGTAGGCCCAAGTCTGAATCACAATCAGTCATTGGATTCAAGGAAATCATGATGAGGCTTGGCGAAACACCCTGGGAGCTGGATTAGAGACTAAAGTGCCAGATCCATGAGGCTAACATGAACCTCATGGATAGTCAGCACCATGAATGGTTTGTAGCCTTGCTCTTGCCCCACCTAAGGGTTGCTTTATCGCAGCAAAAGATAGGGACTTGGGTGGAAGCACTGGAGATCGTGATGAGATTACATGAGACACCTATCCAGGACGTTGCTTTAGGAGTTCAACAGATTCATGCAGAGTTGCAGAACCTCTGCTTGGATTTGCAAATCTTGAATAAGGAAAATGTTGCTCAGCCAAAGGTGTGCGAATAATTTTGGTGCCTAAAAAAGCCGGTGCATGATAAAGATCACTGCCATGTTTTAACGAATTATATTAAAGGGGGAGGGTCGATGCCCCTGAGACAAGAGGCTTCCGCAGGACCAAGTACAGGGCCCGTGCTGTGGTGTGCTATCTGTTAGGTAGATGGAAAACATGTAATGGACAATTGTCACTTGCTGCAAAAATTTGAATAGACACTGCAACAATTATTCTGCAATTTTTGTAAATTGGTGTGCCATGATGAGCATAATTGTCATAACATGAATTAATGATGGAAAGAATGCCCGCATATTGAATGCAAACAAAAAATTGGCCTCCATATCAAGGTACTGGGGGAGCGTGCAGAGGATATCAAGGGCGCAGACGAGGCCGAGGAGGAGGAGGACCTGGTAGAGGTCGAGGACAAGTTATTTGCTACAATTGCGGAGTGCTAGGACACTACACATGGGAGTGTACAAGCCAGATGCGACCGTTGTGTTGTTACTGCACTCAGTTTGACCATGCAATAGAAGAATGCCCTATACTGATAGCTAAGATGCAAGAGAAGAAGGTGCAGCCTCAACAACCTACCCAGAATCTACATATGATGAGGTTCGAGCCCCGTGAGGAGGATCCCAATGTGAATATTGTGCTGCGAAGCGAAATGATGACTAGTGATGATAAAGGAAAGCAACCTAAAGAAAGTGAGTGGGTTCACAAGGCTCCAAAAAAGGAGGTTGGGTTTGATCTGGAGCATGCGAAGGAAACGTTCATGGAAGCAAAGAAAAGCTTTGCTGAGGCCTCTACCTCAGGAAGTCAAGACAAGATATCTGAAGAAGTTGACCCCTCCATGCTTACCACTTTCTTGGAGACTTGTATGAAGCTACTGCGTGACAAAAAGGCTGTGAAAGGGATTCAAGAACTGATAAATAAGTGTGCTGGTAAGGAAGGTGCTCCTGAAGGACACCACGCAGTCAGAAAGATAGGCAAACACAAGACAAGAACAGGGCGTGAGATGAGGCTTACCGCACAAATAGGAGACTATGAGATGGATCAAGTTATTTTGGATCTGGGGTTGGATGTGAATGTTTTGCCTAAACAGACATGGGAAAGAATGGGGAGACCTGCACTGTAGTGGTCTCTGATTCAATTGAGAATGGAAAATCAACAGAAGATTATCCCTATGGGGAGATTGCATGGAGTAACCATAGATATAGAAGGTGTGAGCACGTTGGTTGATTTTGAAGTGATAGAGATTGTTGATGATAGCAATCCATACCCCGCACTCCTAGGAATTGATTGGGCTATTGACATGAACGGGGTAATCAATTTGAAGAAGTGGATGATGTCGTTTGAAAGGAAATTGCTCCACGTAGTAGTACCATTGGACCCTGCAGAAGGACCACGCTATACTGAACTAGTCCGCGACTATGAGGAAGGCGATGATGATTTGGACCAGATCTATAAGATAACAACGTGAGACCAAGATTGGGTTAATCCAACAGCCGATGGACAAATCACATGGGACCACAAAATCTCATGTACATCAGATTTAGATGAATAATTGGAGCACTGGCAGAATAGGTTTCACGAAGTATCTACACTGCACTGTAATATGATGACTAAATCACTGCACTATGTGTCATCGGAGGTAAGAAATTTACCTTATTATGATGATTTGACTAATGTAGATAAATTTTTAGATGCATTTGAAAGGGAAGTACCGGAGAAGCATCGCTTCCAAGTGCTGGATTTGGCGTTGCGCGCTATGCTTGCATGGTGGTGGGATACGCATAAAGATAGTTTTGATGAATGGCACTAGTATAAAAGAATAATGAGATTGCAGTTTGGTCACCCAAAAGTTTGGCTAACTGAAAAATACAATGGGAGAAATGATCTGCATGATCATTTAGCAAAATGGACTAAGGTGTATGGAATGGAGCCGCAACAAGAGTGGGTGCATATTTTGTGTCACTTTGGACATCATTCCTATGAATTGATACCTGGAAACAGAGCTCTGCCATGGTACCATGGAGTGGGACATTTTGAGAGAAGGATTTTTATGACCTTCAGCTTTGAGGATGGGTTCGGAAGCATTGATGAAGTGCTACATGAGGTTAAGACAACAATCTTCATAATATCGCAAGATCCTTTAGAATTGATTCAACCAGATTGGAGCACCCAGTTGCGCCATGCACTAGAGTGCTATAATGTGACCGTTGAAGAAGATGATGAGGATCCAAGGAATATTAACATCCCAGAGGCCGAAGGCCACCACAAAGTTGAGGGACCACAGATAGAAAATCTAGACATCACCGCACCATTGAAGACTAGACAAGTGAACATTGGCATAGAGGCAGAGCCAAAGTTTGCAAAGATTGGAGATTACTGGGATGATGCTACAATAGTTAAAGTCATTGAGTTGATAGGGGAATATCAGGACTTATTTCCTACCAAATTTTTGGACTTAAAAGCAATCATAGGAGATTTGGGAGTAATGAAAATAACTTTGAAACTAAATGTGAAGCCCATTAAGAAAAGGCCATATTGCCTTAATCCCAAATAGAAGGAAAAGGTCCTCTTGGAGTTGGACAAGATGCTTGCAGCAGGTATTATTGAACTGGTGGAGGAATATGATTCGGTGATTCCAATGGTCGTTCAAGAAAAGAAGCAGAAGGATGAAATAAGGATTTGTCTAGATCTCAGGAAGCTTAACGATGCTTGCATTCATGATCCTTTTCCAACTCTGTTAAGAGATGAAGTACTGGATAATGTTGGAGGATAGGAGGCATACTCATTCACTGATTAGATCTCTAGATACCATCAAATTAAGATTACGTCAGAAGATAGGAGTAATACCACCTTCGCGAAAGAGTGGGGATGTTTCCCGTGTACAATGATGCCTTTTGGACTTAGGAATGCATCGGTGATCTTCTCGCGTGTAGTCATCGCGACGTTCAAAGAATTCATTCACAAGTTATTGGAAGTATATTTTGATGATTGGATAGTGTTTGGGCTAGTAAAGCATCATGTAGCTAGTTTGCACTTGATGTTGGATACATGCCGAAGGTATCAGATTGCACTAAAATTGAAGAAATGCTTGTTCTACATCCCTTTCGGAATCTTGCTGGGTCATGTGGTATGCAGGCAAGGACTTATGGTGGACCCTGCTAAGATCGCAGTAATAATTAATTTGGAGGCACCAAGAAGTGTTAAATAGTTGCGCGCAACACTAGGCCACATTGGGTACTATCGAAAGTTCATTAAAAGTTATGCTTAGATTACCGCGCCTATGGAAAATCTACTGAAGAAGGACACTACATTCTATTGGGATGAAGAATTTCAGCGTAGCCTAGATGTACTAAAGGAGAAAATGGTCACCGCGTCGATCCTAGTCTTCCCGGATTGGAAGGAATTCCATGTGCATGTGGATGCCTCATGTATTGCGTTGGAGGCAGTGCTAATGTTAGGTCCCTATACTACTAGTGTAACCCCTTATTGTTATTATTACAACCCCCTTATTATATTGTTGTGCCCATGTAGTCCCCATATTGTTATTATTGTGCCCCATAGAAGCCTACTATTGTCATTATTGTACCCTTACATTATTATTGTTATGTCGGCTCTAATTATATTATGACCCCTTAGACTCCTGTATATAGAAAGGAGGTCTTGTCATTTGTATCATCGAAGAATTGTTCATTTGTGTAATGTAAAGGAGATTTCCCCCTCGAAGACCCTAAATTCTAAGGCGTTGATCTATCTTCTCTATCTTTTTATGAGCTAGTTTCATAACATTTGGTATCGGAGCTTTGGATTCTAGGGTTTCGCTACTCCAAACAAGTAATCATGGCATTTTTGCTATAACATTTTCTATATGAAGTTTCAGAAGCTAAAACAAAAACCCATTTGAGAAGAAATCGGTCTAAACCTCGGGTCCGAATTTCATATCTTTTTTCACTATATTTTCGAAGATATGATCTGAGGAAGTTAGGGTGTTTGGAAGCTCCATAATTTCATCTCAAATAGGTCATCATGGAATTTTCTCTGTAATATTTTTTCTACGAATTTTCAAACTCTAAAATTAAAACCCATTTGAACAAAAATCTTGGTGAAGTTCGGGTATAAATTTCAGATCCTGCCTCGCTATAGTTTTGGAGATATAATCTGAGGAAGTTAGGGTTTTTGCATTCTCCCGAATTATATTCTAAACATGTGACCTTGGAAAACTCGTCATAAATTTCTCTCTAAGCATCAAATTGAAATTTCGTAAGAAGTTACAGAAATAGGACAGCCTGTAGTTTTCTATGTATATTGTTTAGATCCTAAGGTTGAAGCAGTGACACGTGGCACTTCATACAAGTGCGCTCTACTGAACTAGTTTATAATCAGTTCATCATGGGAGATTTGACATAACTCTTCCTTGCAGAATCCAATATTGATCAGACTTGCAGAGTTAGAAAGAGGACTCAGAGGGATATTATAGGACATAATTTCAGAACTCAGAGATCTGAAATTACAGAGTTACAATCATTTCAAGATTGAGCACCTAAAATCAAGAAAAGGCGATATGAGGAAGTTTGATGTCAAGGATCCAGTAAATTGGATACTACAGATGGAGAAATATTTTGATCTACATGAGGTGAAAATGTTACAAAAGGTACATATTGCATCTTAATATTTAGAACCGGATCAATTTTTATGGTATAAAGGGCTTTGTTCTCATAAACCACTTATTACGTGGTCAATTTTCACGGAGGAAATGATAGCACATTATCAGGATACAAAGAGCAACACCTTCTTTAGCCAATTGATAAACCTCAAACAAAAGTGTTCAATGGCAGAGCCTATTGGGGACTTTCAAAAATTGAATATAAGAGAAAATGATATTCCAGAGAAGCAGAGGATTGATGTCTCCATAGGGACTTTACAGGATAACATTCAACATGAGGTTTGTCTTTGAGAACCTGATTCATTAGAGAAGGAATTCGGGTTGGAAAGAAAAGTGGAAAGAAAAATTATGGCAACAAGGAAGTCTACCTCTCACAAATATAAAGATGGAAGTGTTGTTTCTCCTAGCCTTCCACAACCTACAAGGTTGACACCACAACAATTGGAAGAAAAAAGAGCAAAAGAGCGTTGTTACAATTGTCATAGAAAATACACTAAAGGTCATAAGTGTGCTGAGAAGAAATTATTTTACATAGGTTATGAAGAGGAGGAAGAAAAGGATTAAGAAACATCAAAAGCAGAGGATATACACTAGGAACCAGCCCCAGGGAAAGAAGAAATGAATCTGACCATATCTTGTAAAGCATTGGAAAGAATTACCACTCCTCAAAATCTCAAGATAGAAGGACATATCAAGAAGAAAAAGGTTCAAGAAGTGAAAGATCACATAGAGAAAGAAGAAATGAATCCAACCATATCTTGTAATGCATTGGCCGGAATTACCACTCCTGAAATTATCAAGATAGAAGGACATATCAAGAATAAAAATGTTCAAGAAGTGAAAGATCACATCGAGCATCAAGAAATGAATCCGACCATATCCTGTAATGCATTGGAAGAAATTACCACTCCTCAAACTCTCAAGATAGAAGGACATATCAAGAAGAAAAAGATTCAAGCAGTGAAAGATCACATCGAGCATCAACAACAAGTTCTCCAACTTGTAAAGGATAATGCCACTTTGGTGCAAAATCAAATAAAACAACAGGCAAATCAACATCACAGTGAAATAAGTGTTGATGTAGGTGATTGGGTATTTTTACGGCTACATCTCAATCAAGCTATTTAAGAGAAGCAAATGTTAGCAATACTACATGCACTTAAGAAATGTCGACCTTACCTAATGGGAAGACACTTCAAGGTAAAAATGGATCATGATAGTCTTAAATACTTTTTAGAACAAAGATTATCTTTAGAAGAACAGAAAAATGTGGGTCACAAATATGTTGGGTTATGACTTTGAAATCATCTACAAAAAAGGGAAGCAAAATGTTGTTGCAGATGCACTCTCAAGAAAGGATGAGGATGTGGAAGCATTATTTTGTGTTATTTCTATTATCCAACCAAATTGGATAAACGAAGCAAGTGATGAATGGAAGAAGGATGAAGAAGTGTGGGCACTCATTCAAAAGTTGCAGAAGATCCTAGTTCAAACGATATTTCCATAACTCGACGAGGAAGGAAAAATCATATTGGAGCCCGGAGCAGTCACAGAAGCAAGAACCCGACAACTATGAAATTGATCAATTTCATAGTATCTCATCAAGTGGAAGAAATTACCTGCTGAAGATTCCACATGGGGGGACAAGAATTTTATACAGAAGCATCAAGAACTACTCAAGCATTGAGGACAACACTTTTTGAAGGAGAGGGGCACGTTAGGTCCCTATACTACTAGTGTAACCCCTTATTGTTATTTGTACAACCCCCTTATTATATTGTTGTGCCCATGTAGTCCCCATATTGTTATTATTGTGCCCAATAGAAGCCCACTATTGTTATTATTGTACCCTTACATTATTATTGTTATGTCGGCTCTTATTATATTATGACCCCTTAGACTCCTATATATAGAAAAGAGGTATTGTCATTTGTATCATCGAAGAATTGTTCATTTGTGTAATGTAAAGGAGGTTGCCCCCTCGAAGAGGATGAATTCTAAGGTGTTGATCTATCTTTTCTATATTTTTGTGAGCTGGTTTCATAACAGCTGACATAGGCTGGCGAAGGGGAACGAGATCATCCTATAGCATTTGCGAGCAGGAAGTTGTCTAAGGCTGAAAAGAATTATTCGACGATAGAGCGCGAAGGCTTGGCTATGGTGTATGCACTCCAGAAGTTTAGACATTACCTGCTAGGTGGACATTTCAAGATGTACACAGACCATTCTGCATTAAAATATCTAGTTAATAAGCCTGTGTTTGGGGCGGGGGGGGAATATGCAGATGGTTGTTGTTGTTTCAAGAATATGATTTTGAAGTAATTGTGAAGCCAAGAAGATTGAACGCAGGACTAGACCATCTGTCGCACATTGAAACAGGAGAAGAGCCTACCAATTTGGAGGAAGGGTTGCCTGACGCACAGCTCTTCGCGGTGCACATAGCGGATAATCACTTCACGGATATTATCCATTTCTTGACCACAAGAACGACTCCAGAAGGATATACCAGTCAGCAAAAGAAATAATTGGTGGTGCACACAGTAGATTTCTCTGTAATTGCATGCCATTTGTATAATATGGGATCAGATGAGATACTTTAATGTTATGTGCCTGATTTTGAACGGAACAATATCCTTGTTGAAGCTCATGGAGGAGCTGCGGGAGGGAATTATGTAGGAAAAGAAACAACGCAGAAGATTTTGTGCTCTGGGTTGTGGTGGCCGACGCTGCATAAGGATTCTAAAGCCTATTGTAGGGCATGCAATGCATGTTAGAGAATGGGCAGGCCATCATGGAGGGATGAGCTACCTTTGAATCCGCAGGTGTCATTACAGTGATTCGAGAAATGGACAATTGATTTTGTAGGACCGATTCAGCCTCCAGGCAAGAAGACAGGTGCGTGGTATATCATTACCGCAACTGAATATTTGACCAGATGGGTGGAGGCACAGCCTGTGAAGGACTGTACATGGGAAACAACAACAAAATTTCTATTCGAATATGTGTTAACCAGGTTTGGTTGCCCAAAGGTACTGATGAGTGATCACGATACGCATTTTCTCAATGAAATGATCAGCGCGTTGACAGATGAGTTCTAGGTTTACCATCAGAAGAGTACGCCATATCATCCTCAGGCCAATGGAATGGTTGAGGCTTTTAATAAGATATTGTAGAATGCGCTGACGAAGGTTTTCAACGCACAACGAAATGTTGGGACATGTGCATACCAGTAGTGTTATGGGCTTAATGAACCACTTGTAAAAAGATTACTGGTCATACACCTTTTAGGTTGGTCTATGGCGTGGAAGCTTTCATGCCTATGAAGTATATCGTGCCTAGTCTACGCATTGCAGCTTTCACAGGAATGGTGGACCACGGAGCCTTAGAAGAAATGCTCATGCAACTCATGGAGCTTGAGGAAGATAAATTTTTGGCTGGATTCCATCAGTAGGTTCAAAAGGAACGTGAAAAAGCTTGACATGATCGACACATCAAATTGCACACCTTCAAGGTAAATGAATTGGTTTTATTATATTACAGTAAGTTTGGTAAGTTTCCAGGAAAATTTTAGATGCACTGGCTGGGGCCATATGTGATCAAAGAGATTACAGATGGTGGAGAAGTTTAGCTCACGAAGTTGAATGGAGACCCATTTCCGGGAAGGGTAAATGGAAGTCGATTGAAGACATACACCAAGGATCTAGCCCAATGACTACATGTTGATAGCATAGTCTTAGCGCTCTAGGCAGTTGTAAGGAGGTGCGAGACTATAAACTACACTACCCGGTTTGTAGAGCTATGCGATGGGGGGGGGGGGGGGTTGTGCAAAAAAGGATGATGTAATAGTACCAGAAGAAGCACGAAGGGAGCTGTGCTATAGAGGGAGAGACCACGCAACACAGCCAAAAAGTGACTGTTACAATCACTGTTCATGATTTGACAGTGAGGAGACGGTTAAGAGGAGCAGGGGGCGACATTTAAGGTTGAATTTAAGAGTGAAATCTTTGGAAATTTGCCACCAATTCAGCATTTATGGACGGATTCTAGGGGGAATGATTGAATTTGAATTCAAATTTGCCTATAAATTACACGTGGCCATCCAGCGAAAAACAATTTGCATCCTTAGAATTTCTGTGTTGAGTTGTCGATTGTGTATGAATCCTCAAGTTTTCGCTGATTTGGTCGCTAGTTCTGTATTTAATAAGTTACCTGAGGATACCGAATGGTTTATTTTCAGCACGATTTCTAGACCAGGAGAGACTGTTACTACTGGAGTAGTTGTCACCTCTGAGGGAGGTGCTCCAGAGGTAATGAGAAGGGAGGCTCCAACTACTGTGTGTACAACGTCGAGGTCACCTAGGCCGAAACCTACACCAGTAAGAGAAGTCCCCAAACCCAAGAAAGACAAGCAGAAGAATCCCTTGCCGGTGCGCGTGTCACTGAGGAAGCATGCTACTACCCAGGCCTAGAAACAGGAAAAACAACCGACGAAAGACAAGGGGAAAGTGGTTGATTTGGAGGCTAAAGAAGGTGCAGAGGATATAGATGCCGAGGGGGTGGATCCTATCTCCAAACTGTCAGATTATATCCCTCCACGTAATGGAAAATTGAAGGTCCCTAAAGACCCAGATGCAGGAAAATTCCTCCTCAATACACCCATGTTACCGGAGAACATCACTTTTGAAGGTCTGTGCTTAGCACGGATTCCCCATCTCAAGCTGGAAGACTAGGATCTGGCGGACCACGAGAGGTTCTCCAGCTTGGCAACATAGAACTATATGAAGAGGGTATTTTACAAAGAATTAGGTGTCACCGCATTGGAGCTTGTGGAGTGGATTCGCAGAGTGAATCAGTTGGGGTTGTTGAACCTGTTGTGGGTACCCCACTACCACCGCTCCAACATCAACCCTATTGTTATCAAGCAATTGTTGACCTTGGTACATGACGGATTCTTGTGGCTGAGCACGCCAATCCCTATCATTGATATGGTGATCCATTAGATCACGTTGTTGCCACACTCAGGGTTGAATTTGGCCAAGGATTTTGGTGGAAAGAAGAGCGAGCGCAACCTTGCAGAGAAAATGAAGGACAAATTCAAGCTCGTGAAGAAGCCATGCATGTACTCTATTACCTCAATCACCGACCCCACAATAAAAATTTCTACGCAGATCCTTACTGACAAAATCATGAGGAAATGCCATGCAGATGAGGTTCTGACGCTAGTTATTTCACTAGCTACACAGTGCGCAGAGGGCATTCAGTTCAATTGGTTGCGCTACCTTTGTAGCGAGTTCCTTACGAACTATCGAGAGGTGCAAGATGAGATTAAAACATTCCACTATTCATGGTTGTTTCTCTCCATTGTGCTCGTCGCTTGGGATCTGCCGGAGGATAGTCAGTTTCCTCCCGTGGAGAAATATTTGCTAGCGGCTGCACAGTTTGCATCCCTCTATGAAAAAAAGGACGTCACGTGCATTACAGAGACCAAAGTCTCTTGGGTGCTGATGGAGGCGAGCATTCGCATGGCCATCAACCAGAAGCCACGGTTGTCACTAACCTTGTTTGAACAACTTTTAGAGTACGCAAAGTTTAAAGTTGACTTCCACCACATATACATCCGGGCGCAGAAGGATCCATAACAAAAATGGTTTGACATGCCCTACCTCACTACAGATGACGCTATTCAGGAGGTCATCAAGCGCTGGCCAACAAATTAGCATACTCCGTCCGATCTGGCTGTGGACACCAGAAAATTCGGAGAAAAGAAGAAGAATGAAGCAACAAAGCAAAAGGTCCAGCAGTTGGTTGAGAAGCAGAGAAAAGAGGTCGAGGAGAAGGCTCGGGTGGAAGCGGAGTGCGCCATGAAGTAGCGGACTGAATAGGAAGAGTGCGACTCTGAGCGAAGTGCTAAGTCCCCTTCAACCCAAACAGAGGAGGAGGAGCAGTCAAAGCAAGGTGGCGGAGGTTAGGAGGAGTAGAGCACTCCCTTCCAGATCAAAAGGTATAGGGAATAAGGAAAGGAAGGGCCGCAGAAGAAATCAAAAGTGAAAAAGTCGTCGCTAGATCCGATCACTCTGACAGACGGCAACCTGGACGAAATAGGTGACAAGGTGCATGATACCACGACAGAATTGTTCCAGCAGTTCGAACAGCAGCACCAGCAGGCGCTAAGTACCATCTAGAAGGATCTACGCAAGCTGCAGATTTAGATGAGTAGGATCCAGGTAGGCATAGGGCAGATCAACGCTGCATCAACAAGTTTGGCATCGGGGACCACTCAGGCAACAAAGATGGTTTGATCACTAGATCTCTAGGCAGTCACGCTACCAGATGGATCCTTGAGTGCGGAGGTGGCCAATGACAAGGTCATCGTGAGTTCTTTGAAGAACATCAGCCTCAACTTGGCCATGCTCCCCAATGAGTATCTTCACACGCTACAGGCAGGTGTGACAATAGAGTTTAGAGACTGGGAGTAGTGCGCACAAAGCCTCATAAGTGAATATAGAGTGAACAATGAGCAGAATTTCACCATAAAGACAACAACACTAAAGGCAAAGGAAACAATTCAGGTGCAAAGCGCCCAGCTGGTGGCTGTAGTGGCAAAAGCATGCAGAACAGTGTTGAAACTGTATATCCCAGAGGAGGCACCGCTGGAGGCAAATATTAGAAAACTTGCTACGAGCGTGCACGACACCAAGGCAGAGGTGGCTAGAGTCTAGTTTTATCTGAACCTAAAGATAACAAAACTGAAGCTCAAGTTGCAGCCTTCAACCCCGCCAGAGGTAAGGGAACAATGTGAAGCCACTGTGAAAGATGGAGTCGCGACAGTGGATGCCGCGGTGGTGGACTGCACCGTGCTGTTTGAGCAGGCTATGGAGGTAGTCACGGCCTTGCAGGAAGATCCCACCCTGCAGGTCTTAAATATAGAAGTCTGCGAGCTCTAGTAGCAATATGATGAAGTGAGGGCGACGACGCACACCGTTGCTATAGCACAATGCCTTGCAAGCTGCAGGAGGCAAAGCAACTGCTTACACAGGTGGAAGCAGTGCATAAGAAAGAGGTTGTTCTTAAGGCCAGATTGGGGCCTTGGTTGGATGAGGCCTACATCGTCTCCACCAATATTTAAGAGAAATTGGCAAACTTGCAGAGTATGCAATAGAAAATCAAGCAGGATAGTGCAGGACCAGCCATAGAGCAGCTGGTGGAACAGATCAAGCAGGCAGCCACGTAGAGCATGGCTGAGGTAGCAGTTGCACAAGTGGAACTGGGGGATCTTCACATTAAGATCTCTGCACTAGACAAGTGACTCGAGGGCGATTCATGATCATTGTGTTGAGGGCCTGTTGGAATGGGGTCCCCTAGGGTCAATTTTGGGGCAAAAGCCGAAGTTTTGTTGTATAAATATGTAAAGTCTCTGCAAATTGTGGTCACGTATCGCATAGTTAGTTAAAGAATCATAAAGGGTTTTACCCTTCTTTATGTAAGTTGAGTCGGCTTTTTTACGATCTACCCATGGTCCGCGGACCATGGGATTGTATAAATAGGTGTGTCTTAGGATGTCTAAGGAAGAGGGGAAAAAAGAAAGTTTTGTCTATGGGAGAAGTCTAGGGGGTTAGCGGAGAAGAGTAGGAAGAAAGGCTCTGTAGCTTTGTACGCAGAGGTCTAGAGTAGAGTCCACAGTTGAGTGTGTGGACCCCTACAACTAAGTGCGCAGGGAAGTTTGAGTCTATAAGCTGAACTGAATATTAATAAAGAAGATTGTTGCAGAAATACCCGTGTTTATCTCTTTACTTTTGTTTATATGAATGCGCTTTATGTTGTAATGGGTTTATGAAATAATGATGCATTAATGTGCAACTTTACACAATTTATATCGTTATATGAACGCAATTGATGTTGACTGTTTACGCGAATATTATCTTGTTGTATGTTAAATTTATTGAACACTTAGGTTGATTCGAGTAATTGTTGGATTAAGAGTAATCTTTGATGCATGTAAGTAGTTGATTAGTTTGTTCAAGATCTGCGAAAGATAGTCATAGACCTCACGGAGCTCTAGAGGCTGATTAAAGGGAGTTATATTAATAAGAAATAAAGGCTTATTGATCTGTGCGAAGGCGTATTAAGGGCATAAAATGACATCACGCTGATCTCCGGGTGCAAAACTTGGTTCCAGCACCCCCCCATACTACTTCAGGTGATACTTCAATCCACGCTCTACGGATTGATTCCGAAAGGGCTAGTAGTGTAGGGATTTGTTTGGTGCAACTAACTCTGAACCTAGGTCAGGACCCACTGAGTCAACAATGAACTAGTCAGCATGGCTATAGAATGGAAAGAAGCTCTGCAGGCAGCAGCACCATAGGAAGCAGCAACAACAATAGTATGCAGCAAAATAGCATAGGACAAAGGAAAGAGGAAGATTTTTGAGAACCGGAGGTTGAGAAAAGCTACAAGTTCAAAGAAGATCCTCTTTTTGAGAGAGTAGCTTTGGAAATAGAGTCAAAGAGGCGACAGTGCGAAAGGAGAGTAGAACGAGGGAAGAGAGAGAAGAAAAGGTTGGAGGATGTAGAGAGAAAGTTGCATGAAATATAAAAGAAGTTGATAGAAGAGAGAAGGAGATAAGCAAGAGAGAAAGGGAAGAAAATAAAAAACGAGAATATGAGGAAAGGCAAGGCACAATGACAGAGAAAACTACACCTATAAAGGTTGAGGAGTTAGAGAAGCCAACAAATGAAGAAGAGGCTGAGCAAGTGCAGGTTCGGGAAATTTCTCAGCAAATTGAGCAGACAGTTGAAGAAACAGACATGGAGTTGGAATAGGAGCCATAGGACCAAGATACCGACCTCATGCCGAGAACATCTGAGGTCACACCTCAGTCTCCACCACCTCTATAATCAGAACCAGTCTCAACCGAGCAAGGATAGGTTGTTCTCCTTGATGATGATCCGGTGATGGATGTGTACATTTTGTCATTTGATTATTCACAACAAAGGATTGTACAGGCATGAAGAAAGCATATCCCATGGCTGAGGCTTATAAGGCTTATGCAGAAGCCACGAGTTCAATGGTCAAGTTCTTGATAGTAGAAAATGATCGAATGGAAAAGGACTTGCAAGAGGCCAGGTAGAGAACAGAACAATCCATAGGATCCGTTATGGCAGAGGTGAGAAAAGAGATACTTGTTGAAGTATCGACTCTTGAGACCACCATGCGGAAACTGTATGGAAGATTTGTCATTGTTCACAAGGTAGTTGTCCATCTATATGGTTTTCAGTAGTAGTGCGCGAAGATAGACCAAATTCTCAAAGACATCCATGTTGCCATTACGCATGTGCAGAAATGGAAAATGAGGTATAATTGAACCCCACTTTACTTGCAGAAGATAATGAAGCCACATGCAGAGCTCGACAAAGCACAGATTCAGATGTTGATTGGAATTATGAGCAACTCCCTCCGCTCATCACCAACCTTGGGACTTCCTATGCAGAGTTGTTCAAGAGTCTGGATGTCATAGTGAGGACACACTATTGGGATGCAGTCCCCTGGGTTAATTTTTTCTAAAGTCTTAAGTCAAAATTTGATAAGATAGTGTAACGTGTCTGCATTTTTAGGAGCGGATTGAGAGTAGAGTAGTTTGTTAAGAGTTAAAGGGTATTTTAAGAAAGTCAAAGCCCCTTATTTTATAAAGGGATGAGTTGTATTAAGCTCTGCCCATGGTCCACGAACCATGGTAATGTAATGTAAACAATATAAGAGTGAGTCATTGAGTCATTAAGAAGTGAAGTGAAGAGAAGCAAGTTCAATGTTATGATTGATGCTTAGAGTCTGAATTTTCTTTTCTATATTCAGGCAAAGGGGAAGACTCTTGCTACTGTGTTCGCGAAGATCTTAGTAAGTCCATTGCTGAGTGTGCGGGCCCCTGCAGCTATGTGCGCAGGGTCTGAAAATTATTTGTATTGAATATCTAGAATAATAAAGAGTATTTGAAGCAATTATGTGTCTAACTATATACTTATGTGTTTTTTGTATTTATGCTCAGTTGAATGCCATTTATCTGTATTATTGTCTTAGTTACACCGCGAAGGTCTGGATCTACTATTATATGTTATTTTATGCATGATTAGGCCCTTAGGTGAAGCTCATAACTCTGTTTAATTGGAAATTGCTTTAAGTTTGGGGATTTTGAGGATAAGGATTCACGAAGATCAGATCAAGACTTAAAATGAATAAACACCTTACCCCCACATCACATAGCCTTTTGGATGCAGAAACCTAGTTCTAGCATCCCCCAATATTTCCTTAGGTGAGACTGCAGCCTGTGCCAAGTGGGTTGTTGCCAAAAGGGACGGTAGTGTAGGGTTTTGTTGGTTAGCGCAACAAAATTTGAACTTGGGTCCAATCCCCCTAAAGCCAACAAATGGTTCTGTTGTTTGGATTGGGATCTATCTGAGGGATGTGTGATGTGGCATCCATGGAGACCAACTAAGAAAGAAATCAAGAAGTGGATAGATCGGAAGTTGCAAGAGTTTGCAGCTTAGGAGAATCAGAATCCACGTTTGCCAAAAGAAAGGTGGTTACAGATATATCTATACAAAAAAGTACATGGAGTTTTATTTTTGACATTCCCTTGCGAATTACACGAGTGGTTGTCCAAATTAGCGAATAGCGAACCTACTTGGAAGCACGACGACCCTATTGTGTGGATTTCAGAATTTGTCAAACATCTTGAAGGATATCATTATAAGGTTGCAAAGGTTGTTGATTTCTGGATCTCATTATATGATGTGCATAGAACCTAAATGAGTTCATGATTCAGTCTTCTGAAGTTTTCGTTCATTGACCGCAATGTTCAGTTGTTGACCGTAGACAGTGATAGTTCATTACAAACTTCAGAATCAGGGTTTTGAGTATATACATTATTGGGTTCATTTCATGGATGTTGTAGTTGTTTTGTTGGTTAGTTGCATAGATGAAGATATGGATCGTTTTACTCTCTTTTGATGAATAATTTGAAAGGGTTTTCCCCATAACAGGTGTTTCCTTAGTCTCTGACCAATCCTGGTGTCTCTATGTGTGAATGTTTTCCTTCTATTGTTCCTTTATGTTCTATTGCATTGATGATGATGATATTGTTATTTATACATAGTTGCATATGATGTTGAATAATGATGTAAATTTGAATAACATTATGATGTTATGGGGTGAACTTAATGTGTTAATGAAGAAATGTAATTATCAAAGCAAAGAACAATATAGCCCTATGAAAAAATAACATTCCCAATGTGAATCAGCCAGACCCAGTGCACCTTTCAATATAGAGTGGACCTAGGGAGAAAAATTAGACCCTAAAATGATGAGAAATCTCAAAAACTTGCATGAAACAAAAAACAAAAACCATGAAAAAGGAAAGCAAGGAAAAATCTCCTACCTAAAACTGATGACGCTGCAAATAGTCCACTCGATTGGCTGCAATCACCTGTTGAAGTTTGAGGGTAAAAATGCACTCAGAGCTCACTCACAAGAAGTAAAATAAAAATTGTAAAAATAGTTTTACTTTTTTCCTATTTATGGTCAATTTCATTATTATTTTATTATATTTTTAGTATTTTTGACGTATTTTTATCATATGGCATATATTTTTAATCGTTTTTTGATGTTTTGAGCAGGTTAAAAGCTAATTGAAGGATCTTATGTAAATTTTAAGTTAAATATAGGTCATTTTGACAAAAGAGCACACTTTTATAGCTTTTTTGAGCTCCATAAACTTACAACAAAGGAACCCCCTAGAGTCCTCTTTCAACTCTTTTTAGACTCCCTAAACATGAAAAGCTTGTTGAGTACTTGTCTTTTCGAACTCGTTAAAGTAAATGAAAAGGCGTCTACTCAATATAAGTTTAACCCTTTTTCAGACTAGAAAAAACTATTTATGAAAAAGGAATACTTTAGTCGAACATGACTAAAAGGTTCTCCTGAGTATCATTTTATTCCTTTTTAGACTCAAGAGACTAAATTTACAAAAAAAGAATCTTTGGAGTTTCATTTTTCGCCTCTTTTTCAAAATCTCTAAACATGAAAACGAAGTCAAGTCACACCTTCTCTAGACTCATAAAATCATTGAACAACATTGTACTCATCAAAGATGACAGGACCGAACCGCTCCTTCTCAGATTTTGTTAAAAATACTCAGAAGGATTCATATGAAGGATGAACTTATAGATCAAGAATATGTTATCCTCCTCAAGCTTGTCAAAAATAAAGAGGTACTGACCAGAAATAATTTGGGAAATTGGGAAAATGGGTCACTTAACCTATTAATGGCAGTGAGTCACTCTTGATAATGACACTCTTCCACTTCTTCTCTGTGACTATTGGGTTGGGCAATCTGCTTGTCTCTTTGGTTATTCACACCATATCAAAAGCCTTTGCAATTAGTTTTGGGTCAATGTTGCCAACTCCATAAAAGTGTCATCGATATGTTGAATAGAAGTCCTTTAGTTTCTATCTGCTACAATACTCTTAAGCCTTCTTTCATGTCCTATGCTCTTGAACCAACTCTTCATCAACATCATTTTGTCTCAACTCTTGATACCTATTTCATGTCATTGATGAGGTATACATCAAGGCCCTCGTGATGGGTCACTTATTTTGGACATAAACTCATTATCCAAGAAGTTGACTTATAAAACCCCTTTGGTAACTTGGAGCTTGCATTTATCAATGGAAAGTTTCCTCACTATCAGTGACAAGTCTTCATCATTAGCCCTCGACTGGAAGATTCTTTATGGTGTTCGAATTCTGCTCATTCATTCACACCACATTGATTGTACTGTAGAACCTTGAGAGCCATTATCATTATCAATGGTTTCTCTCACGTCTATTAATGGATGACATCATTGGACGATAATCAGATGGTGTCTACCATGTTCGACTCCATCTCATTTATTTGCAGGGTTAGACTCATACTATTGAGTGATGAGATAGAAGACCCTGAATCTAGTTCCATCCATCCAAGTTGTGATTTCAGGATTCATACAATATTACAAAGTATTATGTATATGATCATTTAAAAATTCATCCAAGTATGGGTTCACACTCTATCATCAGTGGACGAGACTTCTTGATATTTGTACATTTAATATTGGCTTATATGTTGAGCATGGGTATGCCTCCCTCAATAATGATATCATAATGATAATATGTACTATAACAGATGATGATATTGACCAATTTGTTCATGATCCGTACTTGTCACAAAGTAAAGCACTTCAGTCTTCAACCACTACTTCTGAATTTGTACTTTAGGGGGCAATATGTTACAGTTCATTTTTTCACATTTACTCAAAAGGCCTAAAAACTAAATCAATCAACATCCTTGAACACTTTGTCATTATCCCTTTGCAAATCCCTAGGCAAAACTTCTCCAAAAAGTCTGAGTTTCTGGGTCTATCTACTCAAAACCATGTTTTTATCCCCAATGAACCATGCATGCCTTACCACCTGCAATGGTTGAAAGTTACATAACTAAGCATCTGCATTGACCAATGTAGTTTTCTCTACTCTACAGGTGTGATGCTTCTAGAATTTTGGGAAAATTAAAAAATATTTTCGAATGTTCTTCTTCCAGAAGCTTCTAAAGTGGTTTTAACCATTTACCATGGATAGAGATCTTGAATTCCTTTTCTAAAGGCCTTATCTCTTATCCTTTAAGCTTATCCTCCTTCATATGTGGATCTTAAGCCTAGATTGGTAAATCCTAAACTACCATGTTTACCCTATAAATTTACTGCCTCTCATGGAGTCTGGATTGGATTTTAAGATTACTAGTGCCCTCATGTTGCTTATTTGAATAAAAGGAATCATCATCCATTTGCATTAGGGTTGAGAGTGAGGGTTTTTCTTTGTGGAAAGGAAGGAAAAGACAATTGGGGAGACATCTACAAAGTCAGCTTCTATATATGGTTGTAACTCTCTCATTTATTTATTAATAAAAAAATAACCCTATTTTCCTATACTTGTGTCATGTTGATGCTTATGTATTTCAATTCCATGTTGAATCATTGATTAGAGACATTGGATTATTCTATGTGGATACTGTAGTTCTCTTGCTTGTTTTAGTCATTTTTGTTGGTTCCATTTATAGCATGTGGAGTTGGAGTTGGAGCTTACAAGTGAATAGAAGAGGAGGGCTTACTACATATTCCATGTAGGTCTCTTTTGCGTATTCTAATCTCTCTAAGGAAAAAATAGATCTTTTTTCCCTCTGTTGTTCTAGATCATACCACTATATTTAGGGAGTTCATTTTAGTCCACAGAAGTGAACCATATAACACCTCCTATACCAGGTGGTTTATATATTCAAATTTCATCACACAACTTTTCTTACCTGAATCTATGAAACTCATATCGAGCCAATATCACAACCAAGTTTTCAAAGCAATTAGAAAACTTGCTAAACATCACCTTTCATGTCGGTGTATGATGTCCATGTGTGAAATTTACTTTATATTTTATGCTCGAATCTGGCTACTATTGCTTCTAGAACTTTGCAATTATGAGAAGGATGAATAGTGCCCTTAATAACATCTCTACTTGTCATGATGTAGTTCATGTTCTAGAGTTCATATATGATTCATTTTGAGCATACCCACCATGGCATTCTATGAGGAAACATCACATTCATATTTTCCATCAAATACTTCTCGTGCATTTCCCAAACTTCCAAACTTTACGTACATGTCAACAATTTCATTTCCAACAAGGTTATATGAATCAAGCCCACTTTGGATAACAAAAGAATGGACCTACATTTCAATTGTTAGGTTGGGACATGCTTTAAGAAAACTAGAAAAAAATGAATGTATCTAGGTTCATTGGGTTCAAATTGCATTGGTAAAAACAACATCAGTGATTCCTTACCATCTCCATTCTGTGCAAATCCTAAAATGCTAGCAGTCCATGAAATATATCTCCTTCAGCAATTGTTCCAGAATTATATGTGCATTTGAAATTTAATAACACTTTGAATGGATCCCTATAAAATAATTATTCACAAATACATCAGAGTCAAACCCCTTTTATTTTTATGTGACATGGATATCGTTTCCTTGCTGCAAGGCTTTTAGGAGAGCACATGCTGGAAGGACATTTGTAATTGTTACCACATCTAACTTTTTACCAGAAAATTCCATTGGAGAAAACAGTTCCAATGCCTTAATAACACATCCATTCCAAGCATAACCTTATTATATGACAATGGATTCTCTTTCCATACTGTAGAGGTGGTGGTTTACTGCATGCCCTCAAGGTGCAAGGAAATGTACAATTTTCAAGTTTCCTACATGCCAATTTCATTTGGTTATGGAGTGATAGTAGCTCATCACACAACCCACTCATGGTACTCACTATAATCATTGTATTCCATATCAATATGTCTCGTTCTAGTGTCTTGTCAAACAATTGGCCTATAGAAGGATAAATTCTCTCACTTGGCATACATATTCATAGTTTGGTATGCATGAAATGTTATTTATCAGAATTTTGGCATTTGGGTATGAAGTTGTTTCCAAAGTTACAAAGATTTCAAATTTGAGAGAACTTCAAAGATTTTTAATTGTTGCATGCATCATTGTTATTTATTCACATATTGAGGGCATGACCATTTTAATTTGTGTGTTTTCTTTCTTACCAAATAAAAAATGATTGTTTACACCAATTACACTAATGAGATAACCATTATACGCACCATGTGAGAGATACTATAAACACCATGTTAAGCACTTCACTCTCCATCTGAAAATAACCACAGGGGCTTGACCTTTACCCACTTATTGGTGCATTGAGAAAGGTATTGATAGATATTTTCACTTTGCTCTTATAAATCCTCAATAATAACAATGGTAAATATATTTGTTCTAATTCAACATTGAAAATTTAGTTTTGTTATTTTTTTTTTTTAATTTATGGATTATATAATCCTAAATTTGACATGGAATCTCTACTTTGCACCCATCTCACATTTATAATCTTTGAACTAATAATGAACCTTTTGATTTCTCTTAAAGATATACTTTTCTTCCCATGAGAATATTTTTTGAGGAATGCTTTAACATATACTTACCTTAGCTTTATGATGGTGTCTCAATTCACTTTCAACTATGGACCCTTCCCAACCTGTGGATACCAATTTTTTTTTGGGTGTGGCTTGTATCGTTTCCTCTACTACATAGTTGATTAAATTTGATTGTGATATACCATGGTGCATAGGATCTTCCTTGTAGATTGGAACATGCTCTTGGTGGATTTGATAGATTTGTGCCCTTGAATTTTCATCACCTGGATCACAGAAATGGAAATAAACCAGCTAGGGCAACGGTAGATTATCTCTAAGAAGAGATGTGGCGGCTACATGCCTCTGAACTGTGTTACAGTGAGGCTCGAAGGCCTATTTATTGTTGAGAAACAATGGAAAACCCTAAACATCCAAAAACCTAACCCTAGAAGATGAAACACCAAACTGTGGGCCCCGTTTGGGTAAATTGGTACATCAACTTCCCGGGGTCATAACCTTGGCATACAATCTTCGTTTGACGCGCACAATATCTCATTAGAAAGATCTATCTAAGAACTACAGCTTTGGGAAGAGCAACATCGGTCCATGGACCCATGTTTCTCCCAGATTTCCCAAAAAACATCATTTAGGGCCTCAAAACGGCTCTGAAAGTTCAGGACCCGAAAAACTGCTAAAAATAGTAAATTGTGCTACAATTAAGGAAACTGAAAAACTGAAAGAGAAAGTTGTGGGGGTCCAAGTGGGATAGGTGGGTGGCCACCAACATCCACCTGGATCAATCACTCTCCATTGTGGATGCATATTCCAATAGGACACCGTTGTCATTCCAACAATGAAATGACCTAAAAGTCAATCATGTTCCAAACCTAACACTGCAAACCATGTTGCAAAGATATGATTGTGAATTATGAATGGATTCTTACAATTATGTGGATATACATATGAGCATATCTACCCTCGTATCCATATTCAATCTGCACTCTTATAAGTGGGAAAATTATGCCTGTTATTCTTGATTTTGGCATAACAAATCCATCATCATGGATGATTGCTCGTTGCATCACATATTCATGGGAGTAGAATTTTTTGCACATATTTATGTGATACGTGGGATACCACTATCAAACCAACACAATAACCTATCAATGACTCATCTGCAATAGTGCAATAAAGTTTTAGATTAAGAGGAATAAAGGGCACATGCATGGTGAAGGCATGCATGCACCAATCTTAGTCTGTTTCCAGTTTTTCCACCTTCAAATTTTATTGTTTCAAACTTAGAAAATTGTATTTTACCTCAGCTCCTATTTAATATCACTTAATTTTTTGAGTTGGTATTCTATTTTGATTTGTTTTTCCAGTTTTAGGAAAGAGAAAGAATTCAAATAGATAGGACATCGATCCCAAAGAAAACATTGAACCATCAAGTGCACTTTTTACTGTGAACATGAATCAAAGTGGCCACCAATTATTACTCAAAACATCAACTAGATATGATAGTGGTATATTACTCCAACACTTAATATAATCTATGCTTTGCAACTGTTTGTAGAGAGCTGACTTCAAAGAAAAAGTTCCTCAAGTCTTAGTTGAGGGTTGGCCATAAAGGTTCCATGGTCATAATATAAATAAAGAGATATGACAACAAATAACAACAAGGTGGTGGGATAACATCCATGTGAAAAACAATTTCTTTGTGAAACTCAATGATCATGTTTTGAATTCATAAGCTTGTAACGCCACCTGTATGTTTTCCAGGTTTACATGAACCCATTACTCTTTGAAATGTAGGATATGATTATAACTCATATATAACGTACTTTGACATTATTAAATAAACAATATGGTTACTACTGTCATGTTGTTCTTGTTCTTAAAAATAATTAATATGTCGACATTGTTTTCAGTGTCAATGGTTGCTAGAAGATGAGAAACATCAAGAGAATTATACTTTAGTTTCTCATGGAAACGCACAAGTCAAAATAAAATTAGAAGGTAGTTTCTCCATATGTTGGAAAGTTTTTGGAAGTTGTAAGGCGCTTCCCTTCATATACAATCATTGCTTCTCAACTAAGGAATTTCAAGGAGCCCAGATACATGGTCACAACATCAGAGGTCGCTAAGGCAATCTACACTAGCATATATCCACCAATCCCTAGATGATAGCACGCATGTTGAGTCTTTACTCTTGCACATCGCAAATTTCATGGAACTGACCTCTTTTCTTAGGTATAGAGCTTGTTAAAAGTTATAACAAACTTTGTAGATGGATCTATGATAGCATGTCCACCTATATGGATCTACTCATTGGCACACCTATTGAGGTTTGTTATACATTGGAGGGGGTGATTGGAGAGTTTGGAGGAGCAATTTCTAGTCACTGGAGTTTTTTTAGCTATGGTTACAAATATCATTTTTACTCATACTATTCTAGAGAAATTATCTTGAAGAAGATTCATGTTGACCCTTAGACCACTCTTACTTGTTCAAAGAAACATGAAAAGAGTGCACCCTTCCTAGAAGGGATGTCTTTCACTTATGGATAGACATGAAATAATTTCCACCTAATTCATGTTTACTATTGATTGTTTGACTTATATACTAGAAGTTGATTAGTAGATTAGCAAATATTTAGGAGTTGGTTAGGAGGAAAAAGTGTATCTAGAGAATAATATTATTATTCTATTATTAGGATATGGAACTACAACTCTATTTAAAGAGTAGCTCTCTCGCTTGTTATCCATGGTTGTGATTGAAGATTTCCCCTTGAGCTTTGTTGATTATCTTGAATGCAATGCAAATTGAGGATTTCTATTATGAGGTACAATGTTTTTGGTTCAATAGCGTTGAATATAGATGCTAGAATTTCTTGCATCAAATGCATTCATGAAGGGATATAATACAGGTAACCTTGTTTCTAGTTAGAATAATTTAATTGGAGTTCATTCCCGCTTTGAATCTTTGTGTTTATTGTTGTAAAATGTCATTATGTGTTTTCTTTATTAATTAATATTACCCACAAACTACATGATCTTGTACTAGGCACACCCTCATGCATGTTTGAAGAGTTTGTTTCATCCAAATTTTTGTTTTGGTGCATAAGAAGTCTCCAAGATAGGATTGTTGTAGGTTCTTTATTTGGGCTACATGTTTCCCTATCAAAATAAGGAAAAAACCCTTGAAATTTGGATCTTATCTGTTGCTAATCTGGATCTAATTTGGTGCCAAATAATATGTCAACTACTCTTCAAGTGTTGCCTTAAAATATGGGAAAGATTATAAAAATAGAAGAAAAAAATTATAGCGAATTCCTAAAACATAGACTTTAAAGATCCTTTCAAATATTATAAATCATAATACCTATTGAAAAACAGAAAGACGTTATTTTCAATTAGTTGTTCCTAACAAAATCCTCTTTCATATTTAAAAATTTCAATTTCAACTTCTCGAAAACCGCACTCAATGTTAATGACTAAAAGAGGAAATCATTTAATATTTAAATATGGAAAAATGGGATACAAATATTACATTATATCCCAAACCGTGATAGATGTGAAAACACTGAGAGAGGTATTTTTAAATAAGTCTGTTCCCAATGAAAACCGTTTTTTTTCGAAAATTTATTTCCAATTGTTTGGAAACTTCAATTGAATACAATAACTAAAACAGGGAAGAAACAAAGAGCCATAGAAAAATTATGGCAACATTCATCATACCCCACTTCAAATTTGGCACTGAAATTGATACACGTGAAACCACAGTTTGTGGTTACAGAAATAAAAGTTGATGCTTCAGAAGAAAGTTATGATGGATTCCCGAGATCACTTGTTTGAGGCTGAATTCTAAAGCATGCCGAAATCCTAAATTATTTGGACCATAACTTAGAAAATATAGTGAACCAATATCTAAAATTTCTATACAAAGTTCACCAAGATTTTGGCTCCACATAGTTAAAATTTCAGCTTCTAAAGCTTCATATAAAAAAGTTATAACAAAAATTCCAAGATGGCCTGTTTGAAGCAGCAAAACCCTAGAATCCAAAGCTTTGATACCAAATGTTATGCAAGCAACTCACAAAACATAAGAAAATATAGATCAATGACTTGATAAATAGCCTCTTAGATGTGGAAACCTCCTTTACATCACATAAATAAATAATTCTTGGATGATACAAATGACAAAACCTCCTTGGTATATATAGGAGTCTAAGGGATCACAATATAATCAGAGCCTACATAACAATAATAATGTAAGGGAAAAACAATAACAATAGTTGGATTCTATGGGGCACAACAATAACAATAGGGGGCTACACTAATAATAACAATAAGGGGGCTACACTAATAATAACAATAAGGGGGCTACACTAGTATTATAGGGACCTAACATGCCCCTCTCTTTCAAAAACATATTGTCCTCAACGCTTGAGTAGTTATGGATGATTTTGCATAAAATTTTCATCCTCCCATATGGAAACTTTAGTGAGTAAGTTCTTCCACTTAATGAGATACTCTAAAATTGATCAATTTCGTCACTGTTGGGTTCTTGTTTCCATGATTGCTTCAAGCTCCAATATGCATTTTCCTTTTTTTTCAAGTCCTGCCAATACTATTTGAACTGGGAGCTTGTCACCAACAACCTTCCTTAAGAATGAAACATGGAAAATTGGTTGTACTCAGGAAGATGCAGGGAGCTCCAATTTGCATTCCATAGTACCAATCTTTTGCAACACTTTGTAGGGACCATGATACTTGGGTGATAATATATTATCCTTCTTAGCTTGCTTAAGGAACATTTGTTTGTATGGTTGTAGCCTTAAAAATAATTAGTCACCAACATCAAAACTTCTTTCACTGCGATGTTGATTTGTCTATTGTTTCATTCAATTATGTGCCAGAGTGAGGTTATCCTTTAAGAGTTGGAAAACTTGTTGTTGATGCTCGATGTGATCTTCCATTGCTTGAACCTTAGAATTTTCTCTTAAATGTTATGTGATGGACAATGGATGATATCCATAAAGTTGCATAAATGGGGTCATTTTTGCTGCAGTATGAAAGGAAGTGTTATACCACCATTCAACCAGATGTACCCACTTGACCCATTGTGTTTGTTTATTAGATACAAAGTAACAAAGATATACTTCCAAACATTTTTTCACTATCTCAATTTTCCCGTAAGATTGAGGATGATAAGATGACCTATGAGCTAATTGAGTACCAAGACAAGAAAAAAATTCCATCCAGAAATTCCTGATAAAAATGGGATCTCTGTCACTTACAATAATGTTTGGGTTTCAAGGTATCTTTTGAATTGTTTCCATAAGTGGAATATAAATTGTATTGGCTTTAAAAGGATGAGATAATGCACAAAAGTGTGCATATTTGGTATGTCTATCAACTACCACCATGATGACATTCTTTCCTTCAAACTTCGGTAAACCTGTGATAAAATCCATTGAGAGCTCCTCCCAACACTAACTTTGAATGGCTAAAAATTGTAACAAACCTAGGGTCTTAATTGTCTCAACTTTATTTTGTTCGCAAACCAAACATTATGCCACAAACTTCTGAATATCAGATTTAAGGCCATCCCAAAAAAATTCCTTCTTGATCCTATGGTAAGTTTTTAAAAATCCTGAGTGCCCTCTTAAGGGGGAGGTGTGCAATTCCAAAAGAATATTTTGTTTGAGTTGGGAATTCTTACAAAGATATAAGTGATCTTTGTACCATAATGAATCATTTTTCCAGATAAATGTATCTGATGTACTGGGATCTTGCTACAACTTTTGAATGAGTGTCCACACCTCTTCATCATTCTTCCATTCATCCCTTTCTTCATTTATCCAATTAGGTTGGATAATACAAATGGAATAGAGCAATGCTTCCACAATACTTTGGTGATAATTTATTATCCTTCTTAGCTTTCTTAAGGGACATTTGTTTTTATGGTTGTAGTTGCAGAAATACCCAGTCACCTACATCAAAACTTCTTTCGCTATGATGTTGATCTGCCTGTTGTTTCATTCTATTTTGCACCAAAGTGAGGTTATCCTTTAAGAGTTTGAGAACTTTTTGTCGATGCTTGATGTGATCTTCCATTGCTTGAACCATAGAATTTTCTTTTAAAGATGATGTGATGGAAAATGGATGATATCCATAAAGTGCCATAAATGGGGTCATTTTTGCTGCAGTATGGAAGGAAGTGTTATACTACCATTCAACCAGAGGCAACCACTTGACCCACTATGTTTGTTTATCATATACAAAGCAATGAAGATATTATTCCAAACATTTTTTCATTATCTCAATTTGCCCATCAAATTGAGGATGATAAGATGAGATATGAGCTAACTCATTACCCAAATATTCCACCTCTTGTACTCCAAAGAAACCTATGGAGCTTTTTCATATAATTGTTTCTCCTCCAATAGTTTGAGCACACTGTTAACATGTTGAACACGATCCTTCCAAGACTTATTATTGATTAGTATATCATCAAAAAATATTAACACAAATTTTCTAAGGGTTTAAAAATGGAATTCACCAAACCTTGAAATGTAGAAGGTGCATTGCTAAGGCCAAAAGGCATAACCAAAAATTTATAATGACCCTCATGAGTTCTAAATATTGTTTTTGGAATGTCTTCAGTCTTCATTCTGATTTGATGATATCTTGAACGAAGATCCAACTTGGTGAAGTAAATTTATCCATGTACTTCATCCAATAATTCATCAATGACAGGAATGGGAAATTTATCTTTAATAGTAAGCTTGTTGATCCCTATATTCTGGACACATGCGACATGATCTATCATTCTTGTGTACCAATACCACTGGAGCAGAGAAATAACTTTGACTAGGTTGAATTATACCAACCTCTAGCATTTCTACAACCACGCGTTCAATTTCTTTCTTTTGGGCATATGGATATCTATAAAGCATGATGTTTGGGGGAACACTTCCTGGAATCAAATGAATAACATGATCATCATCACAAATAGGTGGGAGACCTTTGGGAGTCTCAAATACCTTGGAATGATTGTCCAAAACGTTTTGGAGATCTGGAGAAATAGATGATTGCGATGTGGGAACCTCTAGTGAACATAATTGTGCAATTATGCCCCATTTTTATTTCTTTAGAAGATTTGTCATGGTGTTAGAGATGATTGTATTCCCTGGTTTCCCTGCGATACCCCTTAATTCAACTTCCATTCCTTCCCAAAAGAATTTCAAGAAAAGTTCTTGAAAATAAAAAGCTATTGTACCCAAAGATTGTAGCCATTGGACTCCTAGTACAACATCTGCACCACCCATTACAATGGAAAGCATTGGACTATTCAAGACATATTCTCCCATGGATAGCTTGATATTATGGCACTTTCCAGAGAAATTTATGGTTCCTCAATTTGCAACCATTACTTGACACTCTAGTGCTGGATATAGGAAGCAATTAAATTCCTTGGCTATCTTACAACGAATAAAATTATGGGTACTACCCGAATCAATCAACACTATTACCTTTTTCTTTTTGATATGCCCTTCTATCTTGAGAGTTTGAGTGGTAATTCTTGTCAATGCATTACAAGGTATGTTCATATTCATTTCTTCTTTCTCTGGGATTTGTTCCTGGTGTATCCTCTTCTTTTTATATTTCTTGTTCCTTTTCTTGCTCCTCTTCCCTATCTATGTAAATTAATTTATTCTCATCACACTTATGACCTTTAGTGTATTTTATATCACAATTTTAACAAAGCCCTTTTGCTCTTTTTTCTTCCAATTGTTGTCGTGTCAACCTTGTAGGTGGTGAAAGGCTAGGAACAACAATGCTTCCATATTTATAGTTGTGAGTGGTAGGCTTCCTTGTTGCCATAATTTTGCTTCCCATTTTTCTTGCCAACATGAATGTCTTCTCCAATGAATCAGGTGTTGATCTAAAGATGATTTTAGGTTGTCATTGATGTCAACCCAAGCAGCACCAAGGGCTACCCTAATCTTGCAAGGGAATTTTGACTTGACAACTTACTCAATTTTGAGTCAAGGATCTTCTAAATAGATTCGACTCGTCGAGATTTTTCCGTTGATATATGGCACGCCAAGTAATAATTCTTCATGGTTTGAGAAATATTCATGTTTGAAGCTAGTAACCTCGGTTAGTGGGCTAAAACCCTATGGGGTTGTGGCATGGCACTCATAATTGGTTTTGGTCATTGAATAGTCAATAATTAATAATTTTTTAAGCTCCTAAAATCCCTCCAACATTCTCTGTAGAAGCTCCTCTCAACTCTATAAAAAGAAATCTCATATATCCTCCAAATGTAGTGATTGTGGCATTTTCACTATAACTTCATTTCTGCAAAGTCTTAGATTATGAAATTAAAACCCATTTGGTTCGCACTCCTATTGAACGTCGTGACAGAATTTCAGATCTTGGTTCGCTATATTTTCGGAGATATGATCTGTGGAAGTTAGGGTTTTTGCAGGATGCCAAATTTCATCTCAAAGAAGTGACCTTGGGAAAATCGTCATAACTCTCTCTCAGAGAAGAGGATTGTAATTCTGTAAAAAGTGGTGAACAGTACACAGACTGTAGTTTTTTGTGTATCAATTTTAGATCCGAAGGAGGAAACAGTGACACGTGGTACGTAGTACAAGTTCGCTCTACTGAACTAGTCCATAATTAGGTCATTGTGAAAGATTGGGGATAACTTTTCCTTGAAGAGTCCAAATCGGGCCAGACGTGTGCAATTGGAAATAAGACTTAGAGGGATTCTATAGGACCGAAGATCACATGTTGAGAATCTAAAATCGTAGAGATACATCATATTAAATATCATGCTCCTAGAAGGCAAGAAAAGCTAGATCAAGTGTTGTCAAGGGGTGCAAAGGACAAGACTTTCTAGGGAAGCAAAGAGCAAGGTGCAACAAAATGATGCAGCATAGGTAAGCTACAGGTAAGTATATTCCATATATGCATGTTCATCCTTAATTGCAGTAGGTTCTTTGTATTCTAATTTGTTGTTTTTGTTTAGCACTGAGATATGTTCTGCAGGATGAGGTAAGCTTTGCTATTATCATATCATGGGTATTTCTTTGAAGACTTTTTACAGGTATTATATATTCATCAAGAGAATACTTGATGCATAATATAATGTTCTGAAGAGTGAGAAAGGGTAGCATGAAAAAAGCAGCAATCAAGGTGCAAAACAGCAACAAGAAGTTCACCAAATGAAGTCTTCAAGTGGGAAGCACTGCATACAATAATTGTAAAAGTATCATTGTACAGAGTCATTGTAAAAGTTGTAGAAGTGTCTATTTGCCAAGAGATGAAGAGGCAATGTCGGGAGGTCTAGGATCATCATTAGGTGGTTGTGTCATAGTTGGGGTTATGGTCTATTGTGTCTTCTTCTTCTACATCATTCTATATCATTGTAAACTGGACCATTTTCTCTGGTACGGGAGTCCATTCTTATTTTATTCTTCTATAGGGTGGTAGGGTGGTGCTAGGGTGAGTTGTAGCTCATTGGGTGTTGGGGCATCCATTCAGTTGAATACTAAAGAATCTCAGGCGTTGGAGCGTCCATCCAGTGGGGGATGGAGAAGAATTCTTTTCTAGATTCTAGGAATTTGGAGCTTTCTTTTCAATTGGAGTTGAAGATTAAAGAATTATTAGAAAACCATTCGGTGGTTTTTGACCCGGAGGGGATTTTCCACCTAAAATTTTTGTGCCTCTTGTGTTCTTTTATTCACTGTTGTTACTGCATAAACATTATTGTTAATTGAAGATTAACTAATGCTCTGAAAATATTTAAAAGTGCTAATTGCTAAGGAATATTGATTCCCCCCCCCCCCCAGTATTTTCCAACATCAGGTTCCCAAAGACGAACCTCATGTTGAATGTTATCCTTTAAATTCCCTATGAAGACATCAATCATCTACTTCTCTCATCATCTACTTTTTCTCATCATGAGTTTCCTCTACTACCTTTTCGTCATTAGGAGGCCTTTCTTGTAGCAGCTTTGTCCCACCTTCCTTCAAACCTTCCATGTCTTTCTCCAAATATTCCATGAATTTATTCAAATCTGCTTCCATATCATAGATATTAGCTTCCGTGTCACATATAAAACAATTTATCTTAGCTTCAATCGCATTCTTCAAATCATCCATCCAATTTTGCTTACTAGGTGTTTCTATTTTCTTGATCTGAGTCATTATTTTTCTTGCTTTTAGGAGCTCTATATTTAATCGACAGTAACTCTATAATTTCAGATCTTCAAGTTCTGCAATTTCTTCCTGTGGTATCCCTCTAAGTCCTCTTTCTAACCCCACCAGTTTGATCAATATTAGATTCTTCAGTGAAGAATTATGCCAAATCTCGTACGATGACCTGATTATAGACTAGTTCAGTAGAGAGAACTTGTACTACCTTCCGCGTGTCACTAGTTCGACCTTCATATCTAAAATAGGTATACAGAAAATGACAATCCTTTCTCTTTCTGTAACTTCTTACGAAATTTCAATCTGATGCTCAGAGAGAAAGTTATGATGATTTTCCCAAGGTCACCTGTTTGGGATGTAATTCGGGAGCTTGCAAAAACCATAACTTCCTTGGATCATATCTTAGCAAATATAGCGAAACAAGATTTGAAATTTGAGCTCGAGCTTCATCACTATTTCGGCTCAAATCAATTTTAATTTCAAAGCTTAAACCTTTGTAGAAAAAAAATTATAGCAAAAATTCCACGATGACCTGTTTGAGATAGAGTTCTGGAGCTTGCAAAAACCCTAACTTCCTCAGATCATATCTCTAAAAATATAGAGAGACAAGATCTAAAATTTGGACCCAAGGTTCAGAATGATTTCGGCTCAAATGGGTTTTTTTTAGCTTCTAAAACTTCATAGAGAAAAAGTTATACCGAAAATTCCATGATCACTGGTTTGGAGCAGCGAAACCCTAGAATCCAAAGCTCAGATACCAAATGTTATGAAATTGGCTCACAAAAAGATAGAAAAGATAGATCAGCGACTTCAAAATCATCCTCTTCGAGGGGGAAACCTCCTATACATTACACAAATGAAAAATTCTTGGATGATACAAATGAAAAGACCTCATTTCAATATATAGGAGTCTAAGGGGTCCCAATACAATCTGAGCCTACATAACAATAATATTGTAAGGGCACAACAATAACAATAGTGGGCTTCTATGGGGCATAATAATAACAACATGGGGACTATATTGGCACAATAATACAATAAGGGGGTTGTACTAATAACCATAAAGGGTTACACGATTAGTATAGGTACCTAACAAAAACCCTCATGAGATACAATATGACCCAAATATTCGACCTCCTGTAATCGAAAGAAACATTTGGAATTTTTTGCATGTAAAAATTTCTCCTCCAACAGTTTGAGGACCCTATCAACATGTTGAACATGATCCTTCTAATATTTGTTGTAGATTACTATATCATCAAAAAATACTAACAAAAAATTTCTAAGGGTTTGAAAATGGACTTCATCAAACCTTGAAATGTGGAAGGTGCATTAGTAAGTCCAAAAGGCATGACCAAAAAATCATAATGACCTTCATGGGTTTTCAATGTCGTTTTCGGAATGTCTTCAGTCTTCATTCTAATTTGATGATTTATGAATGAAGATCCGGCTTGGTGAAGTAAATTTCTTAATATAATTCATCCAACAATTCATCAATAATAGGAATGGGAAATTTATCTTCAATAGCGATCTTGTTGATCTCCCTATAATCTGGATACATATGACATGATCCATCCTTCTTGTGCACCAATACTGCACGAGTAGAGAAAGAACTTTGACTAGGTTGAATTATACCAGCCTCTAGCATTTCTACAACCATACGTTCAATTTCACTCTTTTGGGAATACAGATATTCGCAAGGCCTAATGTTTGGAGGAACTAGAATCAAGTGAATAGCATGATCATTATCATGATGAGGTGGGGGGCCTTTGGGAGTCTCAAATACTCTGGAATGATTGTCCAAAACTTTTTGGAGATCTTGAGAAATAGATGATTTCAATGTTTGAACCTCTAGTGAGCATAATTGTGCAATTATGCCCCGTTGTTATTTATTCAAAATATTTGTCATGCCATTAGAGCTAATTATATTCCATGGTTTCCATGCGATAAACCTTAATTCAACTTCCTTTCCTTCCAAAAAAAATAATCAAGAAACGTTCTTGAAAATTAAAATCTATCGTCCCCAAGGATTGTAACCATTAGAATCTTAGTACAACATCAACGCCACCCATTGGAATGGAAAGCATTGGACTATTCAATACATATTCCCCCATGGTTAGCTTGATCTTATGGCACTTTCTAGATAAATTTATAGTTCCCCCATTTGCAACCATCACTTTACACTCTCGTGGTGGATATAGAAAGAAATCCAATTCCTTGGCTATCTTACAATGAATAAAGTTATGGTTACTACCTTAATCAATCAGCACTATTACCTTTTTCTTCTTGATATATCCTTCCATCTTGAGAGGTTGTGGAGTGGTAATTCCCTCCAATGCAATACAAGATATGGTAGGATTCATTTATTCTTTCTTTGGGGTTGGTTCATGGTGTATATCCTCTTCTTTTGATGTTTCTTGTTCCTTTTCTTCCTCATCTTCACAATCTATGTAAAATAATTTCTTCCCGACACACTTATGACCTTTAGTGTATTTACTATCACAATTATAACAAATCCCTTTTGCTCTTTTTTACTACAATTTTTGTGGTGTGAACCTTATAGGTTTTGGAAGGCTAGGAGAAACAACACTTCCATCTTTATGGTTGGGAGTGGTAAAATTTCTTGTTGCCATAATTTTTCTTTCAACCTTTCTTGCCACCCTGAATGCCTTTTCCAATGAATTAAGTTCCCAAAGGTGAACCTCATGTTGGATGTTATCCTTTAAATTCCCTATGAAGACATCAATCTATGCTCCTCTAGAATATCAATTACCTTGATATTCATTTTTTGGAAATCCTCAATGTGCTCTGCCATTGAACCGTTTTGTTTGAGATTTATCAATTAGCTAAAGAAGGTGTTCCTCTTTATAGCTTCATAATGTGCTATCATTTCCTTCATAAAAATTGACCAAGTGACAAGTGGTTTATGAGAAAAAAAATCTAGCGATACCATACAAACTGATTGGGTTCTAAATATAAAGATGAAATGCATACCTTTTGTGTGTGTTGGACATCATGTAGATGAAAAAATTGCTCCATTTGTAGTATCCATGTTAACGAATCCTTGCCATCAAAATGTCTCATATTGATATTTGAAATTTGAATGGTATTTAATCCAAACTTAGAGTCTCTAAAGTCATCATTAACATTCATTTTCTCCTCATCATGAGTTTCATGGAATACCTTTTTGTCATTAGGAAACATTTCTTGTAGCAAATTTGTCAAAACTTCCTTCAAATCTTCCATGTCTGCTTTTAATCCATCCTTTAAACCATCCATGTTTGATTTTAAACCATTCTTCAAACCATCCATATTAGCTTCCATTTAATTTTGGTTACTCTTTGCGAGAGAGAAATTTTTTGCACTTGGTCGCATAATTTGGATATATCATGTTGCATTTCTTCCTCTTCCTCATGTGTCATATTAGAGCTTTTTGGTTGCTTACTCGGAGTATCCATTTTGTTGCTTTGAGGCATATTGGAACCAAATACACACCTTTTTCTTCTTGCTTGTTAGAGTTTGATATTGAAACTATTGTATCTCTAAAATTTCGGCATGGTAAGTTATCAAATTTAGTTCTATGGTATCACTATGAGTCTTATTTTCAACACACCAAGTTAGAACAAGATTGGATTTTTCAATATAAAGTTATGTCAAATCTCCCACAATGACCTGATTATGGACTAGTTCAGTGGAGAAAAATTGTACATGATGCCACGTATCCATGTTTCAATATTCAACCCTAAAATTGATACATGTGAAACTAGATTTAATTCACATTCTGTAACTTCTTACAAAATTCAAACTTTATGCTTGAGAAGAGAGTTATGATGATTTTCCCTAGGTCACATGTTCGAGACCGAATTCTGGAGCATGCGAAAACCCTAACTTCTTCAGACCATATCTCAAAAAATATAACGAAAAATTATCTGAAATTTCTACACGAAGTTCACCAAGAATTCTTCTCCATGTGATCAAAATTTCATCTTTCTAAGCTTCATAGAAAAAAATTTATAGCGAAAATTCCAATATGGCCTCTTTGAAGCAACGAAACCCTAGAATCCAAAGCTCTGATACAAAATGTTATACAACCAACTCAAAAAATAGAAGAAAAAATAGATCGATGACTTGATAAATATCCCCTTATGGGGAGAACCTCCTTTACGTCATATAAATGAACAATTATTGGATGATACAAATGGAAATACCTCCTTGGTATATATAAGTCTAATGGGTCACAATATAATCAAAGCCTACATAACAATAATAATGTAAGGGCACAACAATAACAATAATGGGCTCGTATGGGGCATAAAAATAAAAATAGGGGATACACTAACAATAAAAATAAGAGGGCTACACTAATACTAACAATAAAGGGGCTACACTAGTATTATAGGGACCTAACAATCTTCAATACTCTTTGCTCGCAGTTTTAATTTGATCGGTTGAAAATCATTATAACTTATGGCTTTTATTTTGGTAGTCTCACCTGTCAAATGACATGCCTCACATGTTATCTGATGATTTGGTAGTGGCTCCCTTATCATCTTACATATCATTCATTGCTTTCTATTCTGGTAATGCCTTCATCTTATAGTGTTAGAATCGGCACTCCCAAATTAAAATGTAGCATTCATAAAAAATTGGTAGAACCTAGACTTTAGGACCTCAATTGAGCTAACCTCAAAAATTTGAATGTGATAATATGTACTATCCTATTCTATATAAACAATGAGTTCTTCCTATTATGTTTTGGAACATTGGCCATCTTGACTTGTGCTTGGATATTCTTCTCACCATATAATTTTTTCAATTTTTTCTTATGGTCCACTTTTCTACAATAAGAAAAATTACAAGTTTAGTGATCACTTGATTCATCAGTCTTACTGCCATCATGATGCTTAACAATCTTTCCTTGGCCTTAAAGTTCCCTGCGAAATCCATTTTTGAACCTTCATTACCACTGCTATTTCAAAACTTCTTTTTCTAGTTGTCTTATTGCTAGTGTTTAGTGCTCAAATCATCAAACTTCAACTCACCATTTGTAAAAGTATTATTAAGGGTTTAAATAAAAAAACAAAACGAGGTTGTTAAACCCCTGAGTGTGATCTTTGCCATCTATTCTTCCATTTTATGTCCCACCACATTCCACTATTCTCCAAGGACTTTTGTCTTCAACAAATGATGTTGTAAAGACACGCGTTCATCCATTCTACTTGAAAACGATAAATTTTTAAGGGAGAGGGATCTACATTTCTTTGAAGTTTCATGTAACTCCTTCAATTGCTTCCAAATATCTACAATATCACATTTGGCCTCACTTTGATGAGAATTTCACTTTTTTATTCTACCCATCAAACTTGGTTTGTTTTTTTATTGTTGGTCGTGTTTCTTTACCCAACAAAAGCTGATCCAAATGCCTATCCTAAAAAATGGTAAAGTTTTAGTTATCCTTTTACGCTATGTTAGAAAAAATAGCCATTAGAGCACAAAAAATGAACCTATATGTTGCTGAAAATAAAATGTGCAACTAAAATAGAGACTTGCACGCAAGGAAACTGTGTTTCTTTTCCATAGTTAAATATTGTTTCATAGAATATATTGTCGAGGGTCTGGAATGGACCTTAACTGAAATGTTGGGTAGGATGTTATAAATTATTGGACAAATAATGGCAATGATATTAGATATATGTAACAGGGCTTCTTGGAATTGATCTGTAGCTCTAATATCTTTTCTTTGTCCTTTGTGTTGTCAATTGATTTGGCAGTGCTTCTCAAAAATCCAACACTCCTATGCTGCTAATTGATTTGGAAGTGCTTTCTCAAACCACTACTTCTATTGTGGTGCCAAAATATTTGGTAGTGCTTCTTTTAGGATCACTATGCTCTTACGTTTCCTAAGGAATTGGAAATGCCTTTTACCAACTTTCAAGCTCTTGCACTACCAAAACATTTGGCAACACTCTCTTAAAATCTTTGCCCTTCTAAAATTGATTCTTAGCCTTCGTTCAATGGAATTTCCAAACCAACTTCATATGCATCCATTTGAAAGGTGTTGATCACATTCTAGGATAGGGGATATGTCTCAGCTTGAATTTCATTCTAAAACAACACAAAACCACAGCTTTGACTACTCTAGGACATGGTCACATTCCTTCATATTTTGACCAACGACCTAGTGAAAATCGAAAGGTATACTCAAAGTATAAAAGGGAAAAACCCCACATATGCAAAATACCAAAACACATAGTCGCTACAAACTCACACGGATAGATTTCTGCAGAACTCAGTGATACATCCACTCATGACTTTGAATCGATACAATGGAAATCAAATGCAAATATGAAGTGCACCAAGTTTTAAAAGGACCGACAGTGCATAAGTCGAACCACGATTCAACTATGGAAAATCAAATCAAACCATGCTAATAGATTCCTTCATAGTTTCGCAGAGTGATACAATAGGATTCAAATATATTCAAGGAAATGGGGTGTTGCACATATTCGGTTCTAAATATAAAGATTCAATGCGTACCTTTTGTGTGTGTTGCACATCATGTAAATTAAAATATTACTCCATCTGTAGTATCCATGTTACCAGATACTTGCCATCAAAATTTCTCATATCGATAGGAATGTGGTTGGTCTTTAAGCAAAAGTTAGAGTCTCTAAAATCATGACTAACATTCCTTTTGTTCTCATCATGAGTTTCATCGAATACCTTTTCGCCATTAGGAAGCATTTCGTGTAGCAAATTTGTCAAACCTTCCTTCAAACCTTCCATGTTTGCTTTTAATCCATCCTTCAAACCTTCCATGTCTGATTTTAATCCATCCTTCAAACCATCCATGTATTATTTTAAACCATTCTTCAAACGACCCATCTTAGCTTCCATTTAATTTTTGGTTATTCTTTGCGAGAGCGAATTTTTTTGCACTTGGTCGCGTAATTTTGATATATCATGTTGCATTTCTTCCTCTTCCTCATGTGTCATAGTAGATATTTCTGGATTCTTACTAGGAGTATCCATTTTTTTGTTTTGAGGCATATTGGAACCAAATAACAATATCTATGATTTATTATTCCCTTTGAATTACTTCATATTGATTTTTCAAACAAAATTTATGGAAATTTAAAAATACACACCTTTTTCTTCTTTCTTTTTGGAGTTTGATATTGAAACTGTTATATCTATAAATTTTTGGCCTCACAAATTATGAAATTTTGTCCTGTGGTATCACTATGAATCTTCTTTTCAATGTCACAAGTTAGACCAATATTGGATTTTTCAATATAAAGTTATGTCAAATATCCCACAATGACTTTCTTATGGATTGGTTCAGTAAAGCAATCTTGTACACAATGTTACATATCCATGTTTGAATTTTCAACCCTAAAATTGATACACATGAAACTAGATTTCATTCACATTTTTTATCTTCTTAGAGAATTCGAATTCCTTGCTTGACATGATAGTTATGAAAATTTTCCCTAGGTCACATGTTTGAGACTGAATTCTAGAGCATGCAGAAACCTTAACTTCTTCAAATCATATCTAGAAAACATATCTAAAATTTCTACACGAAGTTCACCAAGATTTCTTCTCCATGTGGTCAAAATTTCATCTTTTGAAGCTTCATAGAAAAAAGTTATATTGAAAATTCCAAGATGGCCTATTTGAAGCAATGAAACCCTAGAATCCAAAGCTCTGATACCAAATGTTATACAACCAACTCACAAAATAGAAGAAAAAATAGATCAATGACTTGAGTAATATCCCCTTCCAAGGGGAAACCTCCTTTACATCACATAAATGAAAAAATCTTGGATGATACAAATGGAAATACCTCCTTGGTATATATAAGAGTCTAAGGGGTCACAATATAATCAGAGCCTACATAACAATAATATTGTAAGGGCACAAAAATAACAATAGTCGGCTTCTATGGGGCACAAAAATAACAATAGGGGGATATGCTAACACTTAAAATAAGGGGGATACACTAATACTAACAATAAGGGGGCTACACTCGTATTATAGGGACCTAACAATCTTCAATACTCTTTGCTGCCAGTTTTAATTTGATTGGTTGAAATCATTATGACTTATGGATTTTATTTTGGTAGTGTCACTTGTTGAATGACATGCCTCACATGTTATCTCATGATTTGGCAGTTCCCCCCTTATCATATTACATATCATTCATTTCCTTCTATTTTGGTAGCGCCTTCAACTTATAGTGTTAGAATCGGTGTTGCCAAATTAAAAGGTAGCATTCATTAAAAAATGGTAGAACCTAGACTTTAGGACCCCAATTGAGCTAACCTCAAAAAATTGAATGTGATAATATGTACTATCCCATTCTATAGAAACAATGAGGTCTTCCTCTTATGTTTTGGAACATTAGCCTTCTTGACTTGTGCTTGCATATTCTTCTCATCATATAATTCTTTTTTCAAATTTTTCTTATGGCCCACTATTCCACAATAAGAAAACTTACAAGTCTTAGTTATCACTTGAGTCATCGGTCCTACTACCATCGTGATGCTTAAGAATCTTGATTTGGCCTTGAAGTTCCATGTGAAATCCATTTTTGAACCTTCATTACCACTGCTATTTCGAAACTTCTTTTTCTAGTTGTATTGTTGCTAGTTTTTAGTGTTCAAATCTTAAACCTTCAGCTCAACATATTTAAAAGTATTATTAAGGGTTTAAATAAAACAATCAAATGAGGTTGTTAAACTCATGAGTGTGATTTCTTCCATCTATTCTTATATTTTATGTCCCACGACATTCCACTATTCTCCAAGGACTTTTGTCTTCAAAAAATGATGTTGTAAAGGCACACTTTCATCCATTCTACTTGAAAACAATAAATTTTTAAGGGAGAGGGATCTACCTTTCTTTGAAGTTTCATGTAACTCCTTCAGTTGCTTCCAAATATCTACAATATCACCTTTGGTCTACACTTTGACGAGCATTTCACTTTTTTATTATTCCCATCAAAATTGGTTTGATTATTTCGGACAATTGTTGGTCGTGTTTCTTTACCCAACACAATCTTATCCAAATGCCTATGCTAAAAAATGGTAAAGTGTTGGTTATCCTTTTACACTATGTTAGAAAAACTAGCCTTTAGAGCACAAAAAATGAACCTATATTTTGCTGAAAACAAAATGTGTAACTAAAATAGAGACTTGTAGTCAAGGAAGTTGTGTTTTTCCCATAGTTAAATATTTTTCAGAGAATATATTGTCAAAGGTATGGAATGGAACTTAACTGAAATGTTGAGTAGGACGTTATAAATTATTGGACAAATAATGGCAAGGATATCATATATTCATAACAGGTCTTCCTGGAATTGATCTGAAGCTTTGATATCATTTCTCTGTCTTTTGCGTTGTCAATTGACTTGGCAGTGCTTCTCAAAAATTCAACACTCCTATGTTCGCAATTGATGTGGAAGTGCTTTCTGAAACCACTACTTATATTTTGTTGTCAAAATATTTAGTAGTTCTTCTTTTAGGATTACTATCCTCTTACGTTGCCTAAGGAATTGGCAATACCTTTTACAAACTTTTGAGATCTTGCACTACTAAAAAATTTGGCAGCACTCTCTTCAAATCTTTTCCCTTCTAAAATTGATTCTCAACCTTCGTTCAATGGAATTTCCAAACCAACTTCAAATGCATCCATTTGAAAGGTGTTGATCGCATTCTAGAATAGGGGATATGTCTTATCTTTAGTGCCTTTCTAAAACCACACAAAACCTCAAGTTTGACTACTCTAGGTGGTCGCATTCCTTGATATTTTGACTAGAAATCTAGAAAAAATCGAAAGGTATAGTCAAAGTATAAAAGGGAAAAACCCCACATACACAAAACACTAGAATGTGTAGTCATTACAAACTCACAAATATAGCTTTATGCAGAACCCAATGATACATCCACTCAACTTTGAATCGATACAGTGGAAATCGAATGAAAATATGAAGTGATCCAAGTTTTAAAAGGACTGACAGTGCATAAGTCAAACCATGATTTAACTATGGAAAAATCAATCAAACCATGCTGACACATTCCTTCAAGGTTTCACAGAGTGATACAACAAGATTCAAATATATTCAAGGAAATGGGGTGTTTTGTCTCCATTTCGGTTAGCATCAACCAAAAAAAGGGAAAATTTACAAATACATTGTTTCTTCAATCCATTGCACTTTGTAATGGCACTCGAATCATTACAGGAACACACATTCAAAGTCACTATAATTGTGATGCAGGCAAGTTCCCTCTATGGATAGAGGCAACCCTCTAGCCCTAGAGTGGGTCTAGTCACAACAAAGACAATACCAAAGCAAATTTCCTTAAATAGTTGATGTCATGAAGGCCTACCTTCAAATCGTCATTTGATGAAGTCCCTGTTGTGTTGCTCTAGCTCTTGTTCTTCTAATCACTTGTACTTGAAAACAACATACAGAGAACAACCACGAACATAATAGAATATGACAAAAACGATCTACTTAAAGAGTCAAGGAGTTTCAAGCTATATATATGCAATTCGACATAAGATATAGGAAATAATCCATTGATTTGTATTAATATAAACTAAAGTAAAACTTACAACCAAGCCATGATGTTGTAAGTCTCCTTGAAGGGTCCTGTCGACATGTCTCTACAAGCATTCACTCATGAACTGTCTCCCAAAAGGACAAATAACTCTCTCTCCTACCCAAAAGGTTGATGCTAGAACACTCTTACAATCAAGCCAACTCCACTCAAAACTATCCCAGGCTAAGTTACATAAGAGGCTACTTCCACACTCTAGAAAAACTCTCTACTTTTACTATTGAACTCTTGAACTCTGAAGCTAGATGATCTCAGCCATGGAGGAAGTATTTATAATAGGAGGAGCTTCCATAAGAGATGGGAGAAAGAGATTATCCCTTTGAGAGGTTGCACAAAAGGTGGAACAACCATCCCAAAGGAGAGAGTCGAGCTCATCTAATCCAACAACCAACCCTAGGACCGCCCATGAAGCTGTTACACTTCGAAGCTTCGACAGTTTGTTTAAAAAACTCGCCAAAAGTAGCTCGTCGCGAGTGCAACAAAGAGATAGAGCGACGACGTCACTAGGGATAGTGAAATCTTGGCCATCTTCGCGGGTGGAATAACTTCTCACCCACGACAACCCAAAAACATAGGTAAAAAAGGGTCTGCTCCAGGAGTAGTGAATTGAGGTATTCTTCCTGAGATGACAAGGAAGACATTGACAAATAATTTTCAACAGGACACAAGGCAGATGTCAATAACATGGATTGGCAGTGTCCGGGATCAGGGAGTGCAGGGTTGGTGACAAAATACTATGTAACAGATGCCCCCTAAAGCATGAAGGCCGAGAGAGTGGGAGGGATGAAATTCTTTACGAATCCATAATTGAAACAAAACATCATCATGGAGAACCTACAAACGCAAGTACTACTGATATCTCTGATACATGAGTACATAGTGAAAGGAAATACATGTGCATAAGGCATGGGCGCAGCCATCCAAAAGATAGACATAAACAATCTGTGGTATGGACACAACCATCCAGTCATAAGGACCATATAAAATACTCAGGTATGGTCGTAGCCATCCAATCAAAAGAGTCATTTATACAATCATGAATCAATCCACGCAACCTGGACTTGTGTAATCTGAGCCCGGGGTCTTGAATCCCAACCTGATCATGGTATAAATTCTAATATGCTAATAGATGTGCTGATATACAATCATGAATCAATTCGCGCAACCTGGACTTGTGTAATCTGAGCCCAGGGTCTTGAATCCCAACTCGATCATGGTACAAATTCTAATATGCGAATAGATGTGCTGAAGTCGAGCATACTAGAAAATCGCTTGATTACTGGTCAATGATGTAAACCGTTAACAAGCGCGAGAGAGACCACCAGTGATGTCAATGGTTCTCAAGGTACTGCTAGTACAATCCATGAAGTGTGAAGAATTAGCTGAAGTCGAACACCCGTGAAATCACCCGATCGAAGGCCAATAATGAAAGCCTATTGTCGAAGGCGAAGAACTTGCCAGTAAGGCATGCAAACTCCAAGGTACTAGAAAGGAGTCTCTAGATCAACTTCCCGGATAATGAGCTGAAGTCGACAGGAAGCGATCAGTCGAAGGAGGGCCATAATGTTTCCCACATCATCGACGTGAGACAAAGGAACAAGATGAATGTGGATGAGACAGAGAATCTGAGGAAGGTGTGTAAGGATACAAACTGCAGAAGGATTAAGCTCTTGAACATATCGGTGACACGACTCTGGAGTTTGGCAGCATTTTGGTACCAAGGGATCAAAGGTCATGATGATGTAGCAAGGATCAAATGGAATGAGGAAAAATGGATAACCCAAAACCCGAAGGCGAACGATAAAGTGAGGATATCCCAACCCGACACGAAGCAGAAAGAGTGTCGATGTTCAAGAGCAACAAGCTACCGTAATAATTAATACAACCAACGGAATACTTCCAAATTTTTCCCCCACCATTTCTGGCGAGTACCCCAATTATTTTTGAATCACAAGCTTGAAGGGGATAGCATATTCTTGTAATATAAGTTTGTCCTTCGGACAAATCTAACCTAGTGAATTTAACAAGCCCTAGGAAGGAGAAGCTCGGTCTCGTCATGATGACAAGTCCAATGTCGTCAGGTTTTAATGAGTCCGGCATAGGTAAAACTTTGAGTCTTTTTCATATTTAGAGAGTTTGAAAAAGACACGGAAAAGAAAACTCTAAAGGTCCCTTTTCGTAAATTTGTCCCTCGAATCTGAAAAGGTAGAAAACAATACCCAAGGGAACCTATTGACCATGATAGATCAATCTATACCTTTTTCATAAGTAATATATCCCAGTCCATAAAAGGGGTAAACTTATACTAGGTAGATGATGCTTCGCAACCTTTAACGAGTTCAAAGCGACAAGAGATCGACAATCTTTTCATGTTTCGAGAGTTAGAAAAGAGCTTAAAGATGACTCCAAAAGTGACTTTTTCGTGTTTTTACCGAGTCCGAAAAAGTATAAAATACAACTCGTAAATCATCATCACCAGAGTATTTGGAACCTGTCGCTGCACAAAAAGCAAGCATAAGATCTGTTTTGGACATAAATACGCATAAAATATTCAAAAATAGACCTAAAACCCTAATTTTCCAAAAAGAGTTTATAAAAGGGCCAATTGGTAAAAAACAATTCACTTTTTACTTTTACCTTGGAGTGAAGAAATTTCACCCTTGTGCACTTGTGATTTCGGCGATCGATTGGAGGAGTTTCAGGAGCTCATCCGCAAATCTGCTTGTTCCAGGTAGGCACCAGACCTTTTATCTTGCATTTTAGAGGCAATATATCTTGTTTTTGATGATTTTAGCCGTAATTTAGGAGGATTTTTGTGTGGAAATGTCCACGGCAGTCGTCATGGGTTCCCAGCTCAGGACCGCGAAGAGCCAAAATTTCCAACGGTGGGAAAATAGGCTCGTCATGACTGTACACCAAACGATCACGAAGAGCCCAAATTTTCCGAACCGCGGATTCAGGCTTGTCGCACCTGTTTGAAAAATAGGCACAACGAGTGCCGAGAACAAAAATTTCTCATAATTTAAGCAAATTCAAGGGGTTTTCAGCACAATTATGGCATTTATAATTAAATGTTTGTGTGTTTGCAGGGAGAAAATCATGGTGATCGAATGGAAAGAGCGAGAACATAGCAACGATGATGAGTTAGCCTTGGGGGATCCAAATTGTTTGGATGTGCTCAGGAATTGTGGGCTCCTAAAGTTCTTCATGGTGTCGTGCCTAAGAGCACAACCCGATCTACTCTAGTACCTCGTTGGAGCATGGGATCCAAATGAAGGGAGATTCAACATTCGGGGACAGGAATTAGAAATCGATGCCACCAATATCTATTTCTTGACAGGGTTATCACGGAGGGGAGAAAGACCCTGAATGACAGGTACTCGGATCACAGGAGAGATGATGGACATGCTCATCAGAAGAATGTGTCCCGAGGCTCAGAAATCAGACAAAGGAGGCAAGCTGAAGATTGCAATAGTGGCTGACCTGTCACTATGAGTCCTCTTATCCACCATCACCAGGGCAGCTAGATTGTAGGCTCCGCATGAGGCCACCAAGACCCAACTCTGGCTGGCAGCTGACTGCTTAAACCCCACCGTATTCAACTAGGCAGAGGCAGTATCAGACAACCTCAAAAGGAAATTAACAAAATGCCGATGAGGTGATACCAAACAGTTTGGGTATGGTTCGATCCTCATACCGTTCATCCTAGAATGGCTTCCTATCTTTCAGAGGCAGGAAGTGGTTGTGGCTAGGCCACCACCACGGGAGCCACAGATCACTCGCTCGGCTATGCTGATGCCTCGAGGAGGCGGCGGTCAACACATGTCATGGAGGTCAGAGTTCTTCGAGTGGCTAGATCGCCAACTCATTATTGTAGAGGATTGGCCATATGTCAGGACTAACTTCAGAGGTGATCCAGACCTAATACTCCCTCCTGGGGAACACTGGGATGATAGAGGTAACAAACTTATTTTCATTTTTAAAGAGTGTTGTAATTTTTTGTTTTTATATATCCTGATCATTATGTTTCAATCTTGCAAATGTTGGACCTGAAATACCTACAGGCTTGTCTCCCATTGCTCGGAGAGTCGAGAGGGAGTTCGAGATGCCCCCTCCTGGCGGAGATGTGGAGGATGAGATCGCCCGTGACCTGGAGGGCTTGACAGAGGGGATTCTGGATTACGCAGGATTCAAGGATGTCCCTCGATAGTACCAGCAACACACAGCAGGGGTGTCGAACAGGATCCACCGACTGCTTAGACGTGTTGTCCGAGCAGTGGTGTGCTATAGAGAGCATCACGCAGATTAGACCCCTAGGTTTATTTTCTGCAATTTTGAGAGACATGTTGTCTCATGATGTAACTTGAACACATATTTTTTGAGCACTACGATGTGCAACACATGATATATATACATACCTATGTTCTGCTTTATCAACTTATTATGTCTCAATGTTTACTTTTACAAATGTCGCAAATGTCTATCTAACACATGATTTGCCAATGCATCTGTTAATGTATTTAGTCTTCTAGGAATATGTTGATATGTAATGTAATCAAAATTCCTTTCCAATAAACGAACACGTAAATACAACCTTAAAATCTGAGGGTTTCTGATAGAATAATGCTTGTTGAGCTGAAGAACAATAAGTTATGAATCTAGATTTACGATCAAGGTGCGAATATTGAGGGCAACAGCCTCAGTCAATAGCTCAATAACTGCACTATATTCAGCGACATTGTTCGTAGTACATCCTAGACAAACACCTTGAAGATCTACCAACTCACCATGAGGATCATAGATAACCCATGCTACGGAGGAAAGATTCTGAGTACTGCGACAGGCACCATCAGCGAAACCGACATAAGGTGCGACAGACATCTGCATAAGAAGAAAAAGGACACAATAAGAAAAAATGCTTACACACCAAGCCAAACATGTACAAAAATGAAAACACACTTATGTACATAGAAATGCACAAAAGGCTCATGCATAATACTTCTTGAGATAAAGCCGTTTCGGGGCTTATCTAAAGGATTGCCTTCATAATCAATCAGCTCATAGGCACCTTTTTGTAAAACATGTTTTACAATATAGGGCCCATGCCACAAAGGTTTGAATTTTCCTGCCCCCAGCTTATCATGAGCTTGATCATACAACAAGACTAAATCCCCTTCAATGAAGGAACGTGGGTTGACCATCTGATCGAAGTGAGCTTTCACTCGCTTTTCTGTGCCTCAATGACCAATGAAGCAAGTCGACGAGTCTCATCAAGCCATTATAAATAAAGAATGCTCCTCCACTAGAGTGGTATTCGGCAGTAATTCGATAGCTAATTTAAGAGAAGGAATTTCACATTCAATTGGAAGGGTAGCTTCCAGACCATAAACAAGCTGAAATGGTGTAAATCCGGTAGCATCCTTAACCAAGGTTCGGTAGGCCCATAGAGCAGAAAACAACATCAAATTCCAATTGGACCTATGCATTCCAATGGTACACTGAAGCATGGTGACCAACACTTTGTTCACTACTTCGACTTGGCCATTGGACTGGGGGTAATATGGCGTCAAACTATCATGACGCAAGCCCAACTAGGTTGTCAACTCAGCCATCATGTAATTATGAAAATGAGAGCCATGATCTATGACGATGGCCTGAGGGACTCCGAACCTGGCAATCACATGATTGAATAGAAATTGAGTAGCTATCTTACCATCGTTAGTCAATGTAGGCATCGCTTCAGCCCATTTCATAAAGTAATCAATGGCAACGATGATATACCCATGCCCCCCAGCCGAGCGAGGGTTACAGGTCATAAAATCAATGCCCCATTTTGCAAAAGGGCCAACGGTAATGACAGATGTAAGAGAGAAGGTGGCACTCACATCTTGCGCTGGTAAATTTGACACGCATGACAGGAACAGATGGCAAGAATGCAATCCTTGAAAATGGATGGCCAAAAATAACCAGCATGAAGAATCTTTTGAGCAGTGGCATAACCAGACATATGACCGCCATAGGCACCAGAGTGATAGTCATTTAAGACTTTCTCAGCTTCCTCGAGGGTTAAACAGTGGCGGAGAATAGAATCAACTCCGACACGGTATAACGTGTCTCCAATAATACGATATGGCTAAGAATGATGATGAATTTGTTGCCAAGCATCCTTAGACAAGTCAGAGCAAAATGAAGACGTCTGGAGGTAAACAATGATGTCACCATACCAGGGATCAAGGGTACTAATCACGAAAAGCGTATCGTCTGGATGTGGTCCGCTATCTGAGGGGGAGCGGAAGCAGATGGTAAGGAGCAAATAAACTCAGCGAAAACCAATGACTTCTTGGATTTGGCAGTAGTGAACTCCAAATCAAACTCCCGGAGGATAACGATCAACTTGGAGTATTTCCCCCCAGCAATTGACGTGACAAAATATATGTCATTGGGTTGCAATCAGCAATCACGGTTGTGGTACGCAAAAAAATGTAATAACGAAAATGTTGAATAGCCTGAACGACTGCTAAGGCCAACTTCTCGACATAAGCATAGCGAGTCTTGGTGTCAAGAAGGTTGCGGCTAAGATAATATATGACATGCTCGGAACCATCATCATCGTCCTGGACCAGAACCATGCCAATGGTACTATCAACAGCAGCTAGATAAAGCGAGTAATCATGGTGATAGTTAGGTGGATGCAACAAAGGAGTAGAAACAAGAAGGGTCTTGAGTTGCTCAAATGAATTTTGGGCAATTTCATCCCAAATGAATGGAATGTCACGCTTAAGCAGATGTGTATAACCTTTAGCGACCTCGGCATAGTTAGGGATGAAACGACACAAGAAATTAGCCTTCCCTTGCAGACTTTGCAACTGTGCAAAGTAGCAAGAGGCAGGAGATTCAAAATAGCTTCAACCTTGAGTGGATTGAGACAAATACCCTCCTTAGAAACGACAAACCCAAGGAGTCTGTCGGACTCAACACAGAAGACACATTTGTGCGGATTGAGACGAATGTGGTAATGTCTACAGTGAAGAAAAATCTGATGGAGGTGGTCCGGATGGTCTGTGCGTTTAGCTGAATGAGTAGGAAGATCATCCAGATAAGGTTGAACAATGTGTCTAATATCATGAAAAGCATAGGACATTGCTCTTTGGAAAGTTGCACTGGCATTCTTCAGACCAAAGGAAGCTTGTATAAGCAAAAGTATCCCACAGATAGATAAAGGCAGTCTTGTGTTGATCAGCAGGTAAAATATTGATCTGGTTATAGCCAGAGAAGCCATCCATAAAAGAGAATATTTCACTCCCAGCACAGTCATCAATAAGCTGGTCAATAAAGGGAGTGGGGTAGTTATCTTTTGGACATGCGCGATTGATATCATGATAATCAACACAAACTCTAATAGTGCCTTGCTTTTTAGTCACAGGGACAATGTTAGAGACCCAGTCTGTCAATGGAATAGGATAAATGAACCCAGCCTTGAGAAGTTTTTCAACCTCTCCCTTAATGGCAGCTTCCTTTCTTGGGTGCACGAGACGTAAATGTTGATGAACTGGTTTCACATCAGGATATGTAGGGATCTCATGCACCACAATACTTGGATCTATACTGGGCATCTCTTCATACGACCAAGCGAACACGTCGCGAAACTCTCAGAAGAGACTAGTGTAAATCTTGATCTCCTCGGGAGAACAAGTTACTCCAATATGAATATTTTCGACAACCCCTGGTTTAACAGAGATGTCGATAGGCATGGTTTGCATGATATTTCCCATATTCCCTTCAGAAAAGACCTCATGAGTTAAGATGGGCATCTGAAGCAGTTGAGAAGGAACATGGGAAGCAAAATTATCAAGACAGGCAGTCATTGCCCCAAAGCCAGGAAGAAACGAGGAACGATGATGACTATCGACCCAAGGAGGATCCTCAAAAGACAAAGTTTCAAGAATAGCCTCATCAGAAGGAAACGTCTCTTGCAAAGGATTAGGAGAAGCAATATCTCCAAGCCAAGGGGATTGCACATACGTGTCAAGAGATCTACTCGAAGGAGTAGAGTCAGAAGAAGAAACCGAAGTCGAGATGATTTCAACATAGTTAAGCTCAACAAGGCTTAATGGCATAACATCACCCCAAGAATCTACCTGATCGAGGGGAGGAATCACCCAAGGATCAGGGTTAACAGAGATCATATTGACGGAGGTGACATTAGGAGGTGGGAGCGGAAAAACGCCCATGAGGGAAGGAGCTTTAAAGAGCCCAGCACCCACACTTTCATAAGGAATACTAGTATGCTCCACATATGGAACATTGCCTTCTGAAGAAGAGGAAGCAAAGAAGGACAACCAATTGATCATAACAATTTTTCCTTGATGAGGAAAACGGAGTATGCAGAACAGTGAAGAACCAATGACATGCATAGCATACGTCCAACTTCGACCCAGTAACGGTTGTAAGTCAGATTGGCATCGACAACCTCTGCTTAGACATTGACTATCTTTCCTTCCAAGCTGATAGGCGAATGTGGGAGAATACCAAACGAACGAGAATCTCTTCCATCAAATGCCTCCAAGGTATTCGGAGATTGACTCAAAGATGGAGAACAAATGGCTTTCCAACAAGAATCATACATGATGCAAGTCAAGGCCTCCTTCATCGATAACAATACAATGAATAGTCTTTGAGTAATAACAACCTGGATGAGAAAAGTGATCTAGTGAGGCAAACATGGCACATGATTTTCAAGATCGAAAGTAATCAACTCAGAAAATGCCAGATCAATTCCACTGATGGCGGATAGTAATGACTTCCGTTGGGGAGGACAACTCTGGAGAACCTCCAATGCAAACATAGCCGAAGGAGCTTGGGCTAGATCTTCGACAATACTATAGTGTTGTGCAGCACGAGCATTGGGATTATAGGAGGATTTCTGGAGAATTCCTTTAGCAGGTGATCGAATGATGACAACTCATTACTAGGCCTTTCAATATGAAGAGGGCCAGAACTAGACGAGGGAACACTAGAAGGGACTTTAGGTTCTTTCCTGGCCAGCGGAGCATAATCTTTCGATCGAGTAGACACGTGAATAGGAATAGTCTTGGCCATAAAGACCTGGGAACTAGATGAGGAAGAGGATTGAGGCTGGTCCACCATTTGAGTTTGCTGGGAAGGAAAAGGTTCTTTAAGCACAACAAGAATCCCTGAAGTCCCCTTAAGAAAACGACTTACCTCAGACCATCGAGGATAGTCCTTAGTGAAGTGATCCTCATCACAGATAAGACAAGGATACTTAGGTTTGTGTTTAGAACCATCATCGGTAGGAGTCTTAGGAGGTTCTTGCTTTGGCGTGTCAGACTTATTTTTACCTTTCCCTTTCTTCTTACCCTTCAAAGTTTTCTCTGTCGTGGTGGACTGGACGGCGTTAACTTCTGAGGTTTTCCCAAGATTGGATGGAGACTGAGAAGCAGTTTCAGTAGGAGCAGTGGATTTCTGCTTCATAAGAGTCGTGGAAGACTTTTGAGAAGACTGAGCGATGGAACCAATAACACCATCGATAGAAGGTGTTGGCGGAGCTTTAGAAGTTCCAGGTCGCGGAGCATCGGGCAAGACGTCATAAAGCGTGCCAGATTGGGAATATACCAAATCAAGATATTGAGCACGTGCGATGGCTTTCTCTTCAGTAATGCATGCCCCCATAGCAATATCTCTAGCTATTGGACTGACAAAAGAGGTAGTGAACCAATTAGTCAATAGCTGATCAGGAATCCAGAACTTGATCAAACGACGACACCTTCTCCATTCATGAATATGATCAGAGATGTGGGTAGTCGTGTCCTGTTTCAGAGAGGTAAGAAGATGTGTTCCCGTTTCATAGCGAATTGGTAACTGAAAATGCGTAAGGAATGCCATTGCAAGAGAGTTAAAATCTTGGAAAGTCCCATGAGCGAGTTCAATGTACCACTTTGTAGTGGAACCAGTAAGAGTCCTTTGGAAAAGATGGAGACGAATAGAATCGTCAAGCCAGGAATTAGATGAACACCAAAGGTGATAAGTCATGACATGTGCCTGGGGGTCTTCTCCGGACTTGCCTTCAAACTTAGGACAGTCACCAGGGATCTTGGTTGGAACAGGTGGCCAATATGGATTATGAAGTATAGGATCATTTGTCAACTTCGACACATCGGGCAGTTCCAAAGTCGCAATAAAAGGTAACTGAGGATTGAAAGACATCATGGGTCTTTGATAAGGACCAGCATTAGGGTTCCAACCAGGGCCTTGTTGCCCCCATGGATCTTTTCCTAGAGGATTTTGTCCATAAGGGTTATAGTTTGGCAGATTGAAACCATACCCTGGTTGTTGACCTGGATTTTGACCTCCAGCAAACCATTGATTACCAGCTTGACCAACAGGGGCAGCATATGGCTATTGAAAATTCTGATAAGGATTAACCTGAGGTTGCTGATAGTTCTGATATGGATTACCCTGAGGTTGCCCTTGGGTTGCTGAGGTACTTGAGGACCGAACTGAAACTGAGGCCCAAACTGCACCTGGGGCCTAGGTTGTATCTGATAAACAGGTTGAGCTTGGAATCCAAACTGAGCCTAGGGATTGGCTTGAGCTTGAGGTCCAAGTTACATTTGAACACTAGGTGACTAATAGCTGGATTAACCTGACCAAAAGGTTGTCCTTGCTAAGCAGTAGGTTGACCTTGTTGGAACTGAGGCTGACCTAACTGACCAAAAGGTTGTCCTTGCTGGGCAGCAGGTTGGCCTTACTAGAATGAGGTTGAACCGACCAGAAGGTGGTTCTTGAGATAAAGGAGGTTGTCCTTAATAAAAAAAGGATGAACCTGCTTGGGCTAAAGGTTGTCCCTGAAAGGGTTGTCCTTTCGAGCCCAAAGGTTGCCCCTGCTGACTATAAGATTGTCCTACTGAGGCAAAAGGTTGTCCCTGAATAGGTTGTCCTTAGAGCCATGGTAAGAAGTTTGATTCCAAGAAAATGAAGGTGGAACTTCAATATCAATTGGATCGTATGAGGAAGAGGTCCAGCATAATAAATATGAGCTCCACGATGATCGTAATAGTGCGGAGGGTCATACAAATGGACATTTGCTGAGAACGTAGAGGGTCATAAGTCGGATTTTGAAGAGAAAACAAATATTGATCATACGAAATTCCCCCAGAATTGGATTCGAGGAGATAGGTGCATTACCCATAGGTTGACTGAGTCTGGATGCTAGAGGCAAAGGACCACTGCCAACGGGTCCGGAAGATATCCCAGTAATAGCAGTGACCACCGAGGATGCGGTACCCGCACTAACAGGAGGATCCGAAGATGCCACACAAACAGTGGGCATCGATGGAACAGATGTAACAGATGTAACCTGCGTCCGAGCAATGGAATTCGTGGCCAACTGAGTATACATGAACAGCCCTGAAGTCGAAACCTTTGTACGAGACCATATAGAGCTCTAGTGTAGAGATGTAGCACCAAGTATGTCAGCCAGAGCGCGATAGTGAAGCAGTAATGAAACATCTTGAGAGGTGTGGAAAGGGAAACCTTCTAGAGGAAACTAATATTCACCAGTCGACACAAGGCTCTCTTGACTGCTAACAGGAATCGACACATTCATGTCGGAAGAGGCCATAGGAACCGAAGCACCAGGGGGAGTAGAAGGAAGATCCTCATCTAAAAATTCCCAAACGTTGGGAGGAGTCCAATTGATATCAAAAGGTTCCTCACTCGGAGCTCGAGAGGCAAGAGGCTGAACACTTGGAACAATAGCAAGAGCGCCACTAACAGATGATACCTCAAAAGAGATGGGGGAAGAAGGCTCTTCGTCACTTGGTAAAGACGACGGAACAACTGAGTCCGCTAGGATGGCCTAAACTCAAAAGACCAGGAGAGAAGATTTAATTAAGAGGGCTTTAAATTCTTTTCAAGGATATTACTCATGATGTGGCCAAAATTAACAGGTAGGATGTTATCATGGGAAAATAAATTTTATGACACCAGAACGAAACTTTGCCTTTTCATGTTTAGAGAGTCGAGAAAAAGGGCTAAAGATGACTCTAGTCTCCTTCGAAGTTTAATGAGCCTGAAAGGACAAGTGCTCAGATGATCCTTTTACTTTTAAAGAGTCAAAAAGGAATGAAAGTGACTGCTCTGGAATTCTAGGCAAAAGGTTTACCAAACAAATCATAAAACTGCATATACACCTTGGTAGTAAAATGAAAGAGAAATGACCAAGGACTTCCCGTACAACAGCTAATGTTGGGTAGCGCAAGCCTCGCAGAACGAGTATGGGGTGTGAAGCCCAGAAGTTTGGGTAATATTAGGGTAAAAGACTCCGGTAAGCGTGGAGCGTGAGCTATAGTAGGTTGAGTCAAAGGGTAGCCTACCCAAAAAATAATGTAAATAAATAATAATAGAGTCGGCCCGCGGAGGGATCACGGGCCAAGGGAAAGTATAAATAGAGCAGGGCTATATGAGGGAAAGTAGTTCTTTCGAAGGATGGAATGTAATGGGTGAATAGTCTGAGAGAAATTGTAAGTCTGAGTTGAGGGAGTAGGGTAGAAGGTAGAGGCTCTACAGCTGTGTGAGCAGAGGCCTGGAAAGTCCGCAGCTGTGTGCGCGGACCCCTGCAACTGAGTGCGCAAGGTGGATTTGGATGTATTGTTGAAGATTGATAATAAAGATAAGTTTCTTCTGAATTCTGTGTTAATTGTGATTTTACTCTTTTATGATAAACGAACTGTTATGATCTTGGCATTTGCTACTGTTGAATACATGTGAACTGGGTTAATCTTGATGCGCAAAGTAACCAAAAGTAATAAATGTTTGCTTAAAGATTGTTTTAACTAGATCAAACTAGTAATAAGTGATTCAATCTGTAATAAGTGCGCTAAAGGTATTCCAATCTGCACGGATCTGGTGCAGCGTGAGGCTGCAAAATAGCACGCGAGCCCCAAACCACATCCAAGACATCCCAGGGTGCAGAAACCTGGTTCCAGCACCCTCCCCTACTACCTTGGGTGAGACCTCAGTCCGCACTTCGCGGGCTATTGCCGAAAGGGTCGGTAGCTGCAGGATTTGTTTGGCTAAATAATTCTTCCAAACCTGGGTCAAGCCCAAATAAGCCAACAAATGGTTCTGTTGTCGAGACCGGGATCTACCTAAGGGGTGTCTGGTGTGAATGTGGGGATGCTAGAGAAAAAATAGACGAAAGATCAGGACGATAGTAATGGCGAGTGCCATCCAGTTACCAATATTCAAAGGAGCAGGAAGTGAAGATCCGGAAAAGTTTTGGTTTGTATTGAATTCAGTATGGAACGCGCAACAAATCACGGATGATAATATCAAGAAAGTTGTCTTAGTCAGCACACTGTAGGACTGAGCACTAACATGGTATATGAAGTATTCAGGCATCAACCTGACAGTGGGGATAGCGGACATCCACACTGAATTAAAAAAGGAGTTCAACCGGCCAAAATCGGAATCAAATCGGTCATAGGATTCAAAGAAATCACGATGATGCCTAGTGAGACCCCGTGGGATTTGCATCAAAGATTGAAAAGCACTATTCGCGAGGCCAACATGACCCTGATGGATGCACAACACCGCGCTTGGTTCATCACATCAATAATGCCATATCTGAAGTCGGCCTTGTCACAACAGAAGATCTCAACCCAAGCGGAAGCGCTGGAGGCAGCAATGCAGCTGTACGAGACCCTGGTACAGGACCCAGGGTTGGGAGTTCAACAAATCCAAGCGCAGGTCCAAAATCTATGTTTAGAAATACAGAAGTTAAAACAAGACCAGGCACCGCGCCCAAAAGTCCGGGAAGAAGTATGGTGTAGGACGTGTAGAAGCCAAGGACATGATAAAGATCACTGTCCGGTTGCAGTGAATTTTGTGGTAACAGGGGGGCCAACGACCTTGCGACCAGAGGTACAGACGGGACCGAGTGCGATTTCCCCACTTTGGTGCACGATTTTCCAGGTAGGGGAAAGCATGCGATGGACAGCTGCTACCTATTGTCGAACATATGACAACCTCCTCAACACTTATCTTGTAACTTTTGAAAAACAATGGGTCATGAGGAAAGAGATTGTTGCATGTTGATGGATCGACCCCCTACGTATAGGATGCAAATAGAGACGCGCAGACAGGACCCGGCTGCACCATTCATGCGTGGGGGATTCCTGATACGCGGATGAGGGCATGGAGGATGGGGGCCCAGACGGGGCCGTGGACAGTTGATCTGTTATAATTGTGGTGGACAGGGACATTACACACGGGATTGTACGAATCCTACTAGAGCCTGTTGTCCGTCATGCTACCAATTTGATCACGATGCAGTTAATTGCCCCACGCTGCTCGTGCAATTAAGGGAGAAAGGAGTGCTCCCAGCTAGTCTCGCCCAGAACATCTAGATGATGAAGGCTGAACCCTGCACTGAAGGCCCCAACATAAACATGATGCTCAGAAGCAGTGCTGCTACCGAGGAAGATAAGGGGAAAAAGCCGGAAGAGGATACGTGGGTTCGTAAGGCTCCTGCAAAACAACCAGAATTTGATTTGGCACAAGCAAAGGAAACCTTTTTGGAGGCTAAGAAAAATTTTGCAAAAGCATCGACTTCAGGTAGTAAGGAGCAACCGAACCTGCAACAGGATAATGCCTTGGTAACTGCCTTTTTAGAAACCTGTATGAAGCTCCTGTGGGATGCCAACACAGTGAAAGGGTTACAAGAATTAATAGCTAGATGTGTGGGGGTAGACAAACCGCGCATGATCTGAAAATTGGGAAAACACGTCTTACGCACTGGATGGGAGATGGGCTAACTGCCCAGATTAGCGATTACGAGATGGACCAGGTCATCTTAGATCTGGGTTCCGACGTGAATGTCCTACCAAAACAGACCTAGGAATGCATGGGCAAGCCTACACTGCAATGGTCCCCGATCTAATTGCGATTGGAAAACAACAAAAGATCCTGTTGATGGGAAGATTGCAAGGGGTTATCGTAGATGTCAACGGTGCCCGCACGTACGCTGATTTTGAAGTCATAGAAATCATGGACGACAGTTACCCCTATCCGGCACTACTAGGAATAGACTGGTGAATAGACATGAATGGAATCATCGACCTCAAAAAGCGGAAAATAATCTTCGAAAAGAATGCACTCCGAGTAGTCATTCCTTTGGATCCAGCTGAAGGTGCCCGCTATATTGAACCAGTGCATGACGACGATAATGACAAGGAACTAGACTGCATCTACCAACTCACTGAGCGAAATGGGACCAAGTGAACCCAACTATGGATGGATGACTCTCATGGGACCACGATATCTCTTGCACGTCAGATTCAGATGAAGAAGTTGAACGATGGAAAAATCGACTGCACGAAGTAACCACATTGAATTGCAACAGAATGGTCACAGTAAGAGCTGTCACTTGGTCACAAAAGTCACCAAGAACCAGTGGTCTCGGTCAAATCAAAACCTGGTGCATCAAAGGTATTTACATCCCAAAAAGCTCGACATCAACAAAGAGGTAGGCACAGTTAAGCCTAAACTAAAGCGTGGAGGTTGAGATCACACATTAACACCGGTAGTCAGACAAACTAAGAAGAGCAACCCACAGCAACTAGGATCACCAGACGCTGACCACAGGGTCCGCAGAAGCCCAAGAGACAACATACATCGTGGCGCTATGTTAACACGACTTTCTTGGAGGTTGCGGATACTGTGACCTAGATGGATCTGCATTAGGCAATGGAAGAAAAACTAGAATAAGCCGGGTAGCTACCAGCGCCGCGCTGACAGTACCCTTAAGGTACAATCCGGAGATCGAAGCATGGTAGAAAGGACTAAATTTAGGAAATATCATGCCACAATGCTTACAAAAGCTCATCCCTTTTTCACCTAAGACGACTCAGACCCTCATGGAATATTGCTAGAACTAACCCAAAGGGACCAGGCTATCAAGATAGCACACACATCCGTGGTGCGAAACCCGGGCTGACCAAGCGCTCGGACGATGCTCGCATCACAGGGAGGTCGAGATAGTACTGATCTACACCGACGGTGTGACACCTGACTAGTCATTAAGGTCACAGTCTCAGCACCCCAAGCAGCTGAAAGAGGGTGCGGGACTATAAACAAGTTTGTAGGAGCCGATCTGGCATACCGAGTTCTGCCTACACTACCCTGTCTTCTCGATCGCAACAGTGGTTGATGAGTTGCGCTACCGCGCAGCCCAGTTGAAAGATAATCGTTAGCACTCCTTTCCATACAAGAGACGTTATGGTACAATAGGAAGGAGCGAGCAGCGAGTCATTAAGACGAAAGTTTCGAGGTGGATCCATTAAGATCAACCGAGGGAACGTTGGTATGATACTGAAACACAAAGGAATGACATTGTTGAAAGTGACGGTCTTAATTTATGACTGCGGGAATATACGAGCACATTGGCCCTATATACCAAAATCGATCAGTATACATCCGACCACAAATCAACCCATGCGTACTATGGCCAGAACTCGAGCACGATTCACCGAAGAAATGCAGTTGAATCAAGAAAAGTTAGCAGGCGCGAGCCGGGAACAGCAGGTTCCAAAATCCCCACGAACACCACGAAGGCAGAAGACGAAGCAGAAGACCCGCACAGTCCGAGCCTCACCACGGTTCACCAAACAAGCTGCAGCTGATAAGGGCAAAGCCGTTTCGGTAGACAACGATGAAGAGGACGAGGCTCTTCAGGAGCTCCTTGACCAAATCGATGAGGACGAAGTGGATGCATTCCAAATCCCGTCATTTCCCCCATATCTGTCTCCATGGACAGGTCAACAAAGATACCAAAGGACCTATACAGAGCGAAAGCCAAACTTCAGACCCCACTTCTTCCAGATGATATAAGGTTTGACGGCTCACCGTCGGGATGCGTTCCGACCCTCAAATTTGAAGATTTGGATCTGGCCGACAGCAATAAGTTCCCTGAATTGGCCGTAGACAAATTCTTGCCATGGTGTGGCTGCTGGTTATAGAGAGGGTCGGGGTCCTCAACCTCCGATGGCTACCTCACTACCACAACGCGGCTATTATGGACTTTGTGATCCAGCAACTCCTCTGTCTTGTACAAGATGGATTCTTATGGTTGGAAGAGTCGATGCCACTCACAGTTGACTTGATCCACCACATAACGCACCTACCACTGAAAGGAGATGACCCTGCTAATGCCACAGGAACCAGTAGCAAGGTCGGCCTCCCTGAAACAATGAAGACG